>QEPC01008200.1:340823-361068 GCA_003113815.1 Sphenodon punctatus
GGGGAATCACAAACAACACAAGGAGGGGTACAAAAATGAAATGAAACCTAAATCAATCTAATAATAATCCTACTCTAAATGAATACAAAAACAGGGGAAGGGAAGGGAATCAGGGATGGAATATATGGGAGAGGGAAAGGATTCAATGGAGGTGGGGAGGGAGGAAGGAAGACTGAACACAGGGAACGCAGGGAGGGATAAAAACAAAAAATAACAACTAAATCTATCTAAGCTAAGCTATATAAATGAGAACATGGAGGTAGATGGGTTGAATGGGTGAAATAGGAGGAGGATGGCAATGGATTAAGAATAGGAAGGAACAAAAACTACTGGGAGAGAGGGAGCCTTTTGAAATGCCTGCTGTCAGGAACAGTGACTAGTTCAGAACGTGTTGGGAAGGGGGGAGGCAATCAATTTTGTTTCTTGCTTTGCCCATCTCACTGCAAGCCCCATTGGCTCTGTGCAGCCTAGCCCATGGCCAATAGCAGACTGCGAAGCCAGTGGTCTGAGGTGAAAATGGATGGTGATTGGGCAGGCTGGCTGCTACTCCAAGCCACTCTCCACCCTCGCCCCCTGGTGCCTGGAAGTCTGCTCCTCAGCTGACTCCCCCTACCTGCCACATTTGGCCTTCCAGTGACACCACATTTTAGCCACCTGAACGCAATCTGAACTGACCAAACTGTTCAGTCATTTCGGCGTTCGGAATTGAGTTTTGGTTTGTCGGTTCGTGTTCGGTTTCGTGTTCGGTCGTCCGAACAGGCTGAGTTCGGACCGAACTCCAAACTTCTGAACCGCATTCGCCCATCCCTAAGAGTCAACTGTTTCAAGTCCAGAATCATCTGAGGGCCTAGGGATACATCGACATTTGTAAAGGGATTGCAGAGCTAGGCTAGTTCCTTCCAGTTCCTATGGTATCTTTGGAATGTCCACAAAGTTCCACCCAAACCTGAAATATTTTTTCCCTGCTTGATGTGGTTTGTGGTAGCCAGCCATCACTGTTTACTAGCTACACCAGCATTTTGAAAATCATTGCAAAGCCTTTGTCCATCCAAAGCCATGGAGAAGTCATGTCTGAAGTCAGAACACCAGTGAGCTGCCCCCTGGAAAGAGGACAATGCATTCATCAAGCTGAGAAACAATTAAAGAGTCCAGGAGGCTTTGGGACATGGCTAAAGGAACATTTAATATCTTCCAAAATATGACCAATTGGATGGCTGCACAGAGAAACCACAAAGGCATGGTGTAGTACCACCTGCATCAGAACTACAATGAGATCAAAGACAGTCATTGTCACTCCATATTTTGCTGACAGGCCACACCCTACTACAGTCTTCTGGACCAGTTCCTAATCTATGACGGGAAAGCAAACAGAGCTACTGAAAACTTCAGAGCTTCTGAAAACTTTATCAAGAAATAGCACAAAGCAAGAATGAAGTGCAACTCATATATACAACCCAACATGTTTTGAGCTAGAAGCTCTTCATCAGGGGTAATCTAGATGTAAAAATAAAAAATACATATACATACATAAAATACCATAAATCAGCAAAAATAACTTAAGAATATGAAGAAAAAAATCCCAGAGTATCTTATTAAAAGCACAAAATTGTTAAGCTTACAAGCATTGAGTAAACATATTAAGCCTATAAAGGAAAAAGAAAAAAGAGTGGATCAACAAATAATAATTCTCCATCTTGATCCTAACTCCTCCCCCTCCTCCTCCCTACCCAACTCGGTCGGGGTTCCGACTCTGTCCTTGGCCCTCTCCTCTTCTCTATCTACACCCAATCCCTAGGCAAACTCATTGCCTCCCACGGTTTCTAATACCACATATATGCTGACGAAACTCAACTCTATCTCTACATTCCATCCCTCTCCCCCTCTGTTCAAGCTCATCTCACCAACTGTCTCTCTGATATCTCCTCCTGGATGTCTCAATGCAAACTCAAACTGAACATGGTGAAAACTGAACTCCTTATCTTCCCTCCCAATACTTCCTCTCCCTCTTCCCTGTCAATTGTCATTAACTGTCCATTCTTCCTGTCCCCCCATACAATAATTGTGCAATTATTATTATTAATATTACATTATTATTAATAATAATATATAATTATTAATAATTATTAATAATAATTAACAATTGCACAAAATATAATATAATTATTAATAATTAGTAATAATAATTATTAATAATTATTATTAATAATAATTGCACAAAAGAATCAAACAAAATTTACCTGATAAAAACATAGAAAGATCTGTTCTCTATTAGCAAACCTCCATACTGACTTTCAAACTCAAGTTAATAACTCCTGCATCTTATATGTAGAAAATGAAAACGACCCATTAACCTATCAAATTACATAATTAGACGAAAGGGACTATTACAAAAGTTGCTCAATCACAAATGGTTACAAATTATGAAAAATTAAAGGTTTGTTGGAACCTACTACCAAAACATATGTAACATAAAACAAAGAAAATCTAACTGTAAGAGAGGAACAAACAAAATCTAATTCTTCCTTTAATCTATTAGGGTTGAGAGTTTTTAGCCCACATGTCCAAAAAACCTCCCTTCTTAAAAGTATATCACATCCCTATTATCAGTCTTGAAGCTTATATGCTTGATCACCCAAAAGTACATATCAATGGTCCTATGCTTCATCTTAATGAAATGTTACACTAAAGGAGCACCTTCTTTCATATTTTTAATATTACTCTTATGTTCATACATGCAAGTTTTGACTTTTCTAGTTGTTTTACCTATATATAACACAATGAGATTTCCTTTAAAAGGACTAAGGGCATTAAAGATTTTGTTGTACACAGTGATCATTGCTTTAACAAAAAAAGGAAGAAGTCCACATGCACCTTGTGGGGCACAATTAAACCTGTTGTCCACCATCCCTGTGAAGATGGAATTTGTTGTTCCCTCCCTGGTAAAACGGATTTTTAAAATTAATCTTGGAGATGGCCAGAAATATAGGCTGAATCAATTCAACATATGCTGCTCCTCTGTCTATCCTATATATGTGATTAGATGCCTTAGCAATAAATTTTATATAATAGGTATAATATACTTCAAAAAAGGGAGGCTTTTTAGATCTGCAAACTAAAAACTCTCACCTCTAATGGATTAAATGAAGAATTGGATGTTGTTCCTCTGTTGCAATTCAATTTTCCTTCTTTTATGTGTAAAAAAGCATGTTATGTATGTTTTGGTAGTATGTTCCAACAACTCTCTTATTTTTCATAATTTTAAACCCTTTGTGGTTGAGCAATTTCTAGAACAGTCTCTTTAGTTTAACTATATAATTTGATGGGTTAATGAGTGGTTTCTCATTTACTATATACAATTTACTATATATAAAAAGCAGGTGTGATTAGCTTGAGTTTGAAAGTCAGTATGGAGGTTTGCTAATAGAGAACAAATATTTCTACAGTTTTTATCAGGTAACTGTTGTTTGATTCTTTTGTACATTCTATATCAACAGATTGTTACCTATTATAACTATTAATTTATATCATACCATACTGTGATAGCCTTTGGTCAAGCACTAACATAAAGTTTAGACATTTTGTGTGAGATGGAGGATTAATTTCTGTTGATCCACTCTTTTTTCCTTTTCCCTTTCTTTGTTCACTTGATGCTTGTAAATGTAACAAGCTTGTGCAGGTACGCTTTTTAAAACATATTTTTAAAGGGGTTTTTGGTTGATTTATGGAATTTTATATTTGTATATGCATTTTGTATTTATCCCTGATGAAGAGCTTCTAGCTCAAAACGCTTTGGGTTGCATATACGGGTTGGCTGCACTTCATTCTTGCTTTGTGCTATTTCTTAGTAAAGGTGTATATATTTTCAGTAGCTCTGTTTGCTTTCTTGGTTTTCTTTGTTTGTTTGCTATTTGTCTTGCTTTCTGTGTTTTTGCTGACTAATCTATTCTACGATGGGGACATTGTTACACTCAATGTTTAGTTGTTTACGGCAGCCACCATGTCATCAGGGACCAAAAGGCTCAGGGCAAACTGGTACAATGCGGTGGGTGGGGGGTGTCCATCAGTGCAGTCATGAAGCACCATCCATGCTAGGCAGCTCTTTGGAACTGGATTAAATCATCAGCTTTTATCTGGTTTCCATCAACCTTGCCAGACAGCCAGTCTTCAGTTTTTCCCAGCTCCCAGTCTCCTATTCATCAGAGGAATTGAAACTGCCTGAATCTGAGGTCTAAGAGATTCATACAGCACCATTGTGGAGGAGGAGTTGCTGAGACCATGCCCTGCCAGGAAAACTCCACATTAGCCTCCAGACAGCATTTCTTGAGAAGAGCTCCTGCTAGTAGCTTTTACATGCTTATAGAATCAAAATATGATGTGTAAAATAATATCCGTAAGTAACATATATTTAAATACAGTACCAGCATGATCTCCAGAAATTGCTTTCACCAACACACTCTCCACCAGTATCTCCAGTTCTCCACGTTGAAAGGTAGCAGATGGAAAATGGCCATGGCAGCAGCAAATGAGCACCAGAAATGGAAGAGAAGCTTGCATGTCCCCATTCCAAACAGTTATGTCTTTGGGCACCATTGTTTTGGATTGCATGCCACATACACAAACGATAATCCAGTTTACAATGACAAGGCACATTGAACTAAGGGACATCGGCCAGGAATCAGCTGGTGGGAGGGGACAAAGAGGTAACTACTCAGACACAGGCAGACATAAGCATATGTGCATCTGGCAACAGAAATTTAGTGATGTCATCACTGTTGCCATGTGATGGTTGAACACATTATATGAGGTAATACCCTTGACTAAGGCTGATCTGAAACAGCCATTCTGATTTTGTAGAAAAGTTGTGTGAAATCAGAATGACTGCTGGAATTCCAATCAGAATTTAGACTGAAATTTTTATTGAAAAATGGAATCGCTCAAGAGTGGTCCCGTGCACCCCTCCCAGATCCCACAGTCATGTCAGTAACACCTCATGATCAACTGTATTAAAGGCCACTGAAAGGTCTAACAAAATCAACAAGGTAGAATTTCCCTTGTCCAAGGCGCAGATCATCGACCAAAGCCACAAGCGCAGTCTCCATGCTATACCCAGAATGAAAACCTGACTGAAACAGGTCCAGGAATCCAATAGCATTGAGATGATCCTGGAGCTGATGGGCAACCACCCATTCAATAGCCTGCTCTAAGAAGGAAAGGTTAGACACAGGGCGATAGCTGGCTGGGGAGTCAGCATTCAAAGATGGTTTCTTAAATAGGGGCCGGACCACCACCTATATGCCACGAACTGAGATAGCACAAGGGCTGTTCAACCTGCAAAGAAAAATAAATACCTTGTTGGTATTTTTAGTTAAGGATATTATAGAAAACAACTGGACAACTTTGATATTTTGCAGAATGCCTTCCTTGAAATCTGAGGCTATGGTTAGAATTCTCAATTGGAACTTTTCTGTAGAAATGTGGGGCTCCAGTACATTTCATTTTCATTTCATCTTTTATTTGTATCCCGCTCTCTCTCACCTACGGCAACTCGAGGCGGCTAACAACAAAGGTAGAAACATACAAGGAACCATAACAATTATAATTCAGTACAAAACAACATAACCTAAATAACCCCTTAATTATTACAATATAACATATACCATAATCTCTCATCATTAACCAAAACTTGGGTTGGACATGGACCCTTTATTCTGGTTTTTGCAAAATTTGATGACTTGATTTGTACAATGTTTGTTTTATGTTTTATATTTTAAGTGGTGAATAACCTTAATAAATATTATCGTATCTTCCATTGTCACTCCTGGTAGATGGGCCCCCCTTATCTCCCATCCTCAAGTCATACGTTTTGAAATCAGTTTCTGGAAATCATGCTGGTACTTTTACACATATGTTACTTGCAATTATTTTACTCATTGTATTTTAATGCATATTATGAAAGAAAATTCTGGTTTTGAGTGGAGGGGCTGTACTGCTACAAATGTACTCCTATTTGCCCCTTGTCAGGTCTAACAGCTACTAAAGAATAAAAATGAGACAGGGGTCTAGCTTGGTAGAAATGAGCTCTGGGGCAGAAGATGGAATCGGCCCCCTACTGGGGAAATCTGCTCCAGTATGCATATGCATTCTACGTGTGTGTGGACTGCTCAACCTTGTAGCTGAACCTATTATAGCTACGCTCCTGAATGGAGACCCCATTCTTAAATAGTAGACTTACAGCCACCTACCTGTGTGTGAGCCCATTGTCACAATTTGTTGAGTTGCTGTGATGTCATGAAACTTTCAGAATCATTCCAACTGCTTTAAGGGAAGGAGAACATTCAGACTCATTGCAGCTGCTCTGCAGGCAGGGGAAACTGAAGTTTTGATAAACTGACAGGTGGGCACCGCTGTTTAAAAATAATAGTTCAAGCTTCAGCCCAATGCCCAATAAGTGTGCCACTGCTTTACGCCTGGTAGAACCAGGGTCAGGTCCAGATATGTGCAAACTGCAATGGCAGAGGGACCCACGTGTTGCACACATGCAGTCCATGAATAAACCTGAAATGACAGCATGAGTATGAGGTGCACTAGTGTAAAATACAGGCCCACAGAGCCTCAAACACCCAGTCCTGGCCTGTGAAGCTCCCATACCACCATTTTGCACAGGGACCCAATTTTCCTGGACTGACACTTGGTGGAACTACTGCTAGGGTTGAGAAATTAAATCAGCCTCTGAACCTATGCCATTCTTTGTATTCTTGACTGTTAATGAGCATGCATATCACATCTTTGATTAAGGAATTAGATTGGAGCCAATAAACAATTTCACACAAGTCACTACTGTCATTCATGATTTTTTGCTGACTGCAAACCTGAGTCACACTTCTGCTTGGGACCTAAATAAAGATGGAAGGTGCCATATTTAGACCCTCTCCTGAGCCATTCAGTTTCTTTGCATTTAAAAACAACCCAAGCAAACTGATTTTATATGGCATCAATTATTAGAGTGCGGGAGTGCTCCAATAGTTAGGTGTGTTGCACGCTACATTATAAAGCCCCAATATTTTATTTGTTCTAAAATCAGCATGATCAAAGTTAGAATTGTAAAATTTGTTGTGGTGTATCACTGAGGTAACCGGTTCATACTGTGAAAAGTTCAGCTGGATTTGTTGGATAAAAGCTGAGATGTCACAGTTTGAACACTGCACTTTCAAGTCTGATTTTTCATTTAGTCAGACCATCTCAATCTGGGCAGGGTAGAGGGGTCGAGTGTTGGTGAGGAGGAGAAATTAGCCTTTTAGAAAATTAAAGGAGGCTGCCAGGGGGTGCTTTTAGGGTTTTATTTGTAAATCTGATTAGTAGTTTTAAAGTTATGGGGTTGTGAAAAAACCCATGTTAGCCTATGGAGAGGGACGGGGCTACTTTGAAGAGGACCCCTGTTCGTTGCCTCTTCTCCTGTCTTTCCCTTCCCTGAGCAGGACTTGGGGCAATTGTGCCTGGGGGTTTCTGGGCACCAGGGAGCGAGGGCAGGGGGTGCTTTGGGTGGGGGAAAGCAAGGGAGTGAAGTCAGGGGGGCAAAGGAGCAAGGGCAGGGGGTGCTTTGCATGGGGGGGCAAGAGAGCGAGGGCAGAGGGGGCACTTGGGGTCCCCAGCTTCAGTGTTGCCCCCAACCTGTGGAGGAAGATGAAGGCAAACTGTGGGTGCATGGAGCCTAAATTGTAAGTGAGCACAATATGTGAGACTGTACCATGTCTTTACTACTAACATGGCACAGACGTTAAGGCAGGAGCCTTAACTTGCAATTTCCATGATTTTTAGTGCATGACTGAATTTGAAAAAGTCTTAACTCTTCTTGTAAACTGGAGGGTTTTTGACCTTGGAAAGTTACCCCTTTCTAAATATGCATGATGCATCCTCAGGGCCCTAACAATGCAGAAAACTCAGGAACTTAGTGTTGAATTTTAATTGTGGTATATGGAAAACATTTCCCAGTCTGAGAATTGTTTCACACACGAGCCTGAAATTGTTATTCTAGCAGCCTCAGCAGCTAACTAAACTATAGAAGAGTGATGAGCATGACTTTTAAAAAAAGAAAAAAACAACTATTGGAGGGAGCTGTTATAACTGTCTCATGTGAAGAAATTGTTTGTATGTTACCTATACTGAAAGCTCCAGTGCATCTACTAGGACTGACAAGCAGCATCAAATGTGACGGGGGGAATGTCAGAGGAATAAAAGGATGGTTCTATCAAAATTAAAACTAGGAACAGAAGATTTATTCAGAAGAGAAAAAAAAAAGAACACACACTCCAGAGCTTTGTTCATAATTAAAACTGAACTCGGATGAAAACCCAAGGAAGTTTGGTTGATCTCTTTCCTGCATTTGTATTTTACTGGGTTTATTAGTCAAACATACATCTAGCCACATGTCTTTCCTTCAAATTCTGAGGCAGTTGATTTGCCTGTATACCAGAACCATGCTGTGGCTTCCAGCCCCACAACCTCCCTTCAATCCATTTGGAGCAGTCATGGGGCAGGAGATCCAGCACACCCAGCAGTACACCACTCTACACAGCATCCCACTGGGAGAGTGGGGGGGAGCACTGCAGGGCTGAACTGCAGCCCAGGACACCACTGTGCTTGGGGTGCCACAGCATCAGCCTGGGAGCTAAGCACAGCAATTTCAGAAAGAAGTGCTGCACTGAGCAGTACAAGAGGAACTTGAGAATGCCACAGCACCACTTTCAAGAAGGGTATCCCCCTTCCTCTCACTTTCTAATTGGGGTTTCTCTTAACAACTTCCATCCCTCCTAGGCATGGGCGAACAGATCGCGGTTCGTGTTCGGCCATTCGGTTCGGCCGCGATCGGTTCGTGTGTTCGCGTTCAGCCGTTCGGTTCGGCCGCGTTTGGTTCGTGTGTTCGTGTTCGGTCGTTCGGTCGTACCTCGCGTTCGTGTTTGCCCGTTCGGTTCGGCCGTTCGTTTGTCGGCCGTTCGTGTTCGGTTGTTCGGGCAGGTCGTACGTTCGTGTTCGGCCGTTCGGTTCGTTCGCCATCGGGTTGTGCGTTCGTGTTCGGTCGTTCGGTGTTCGGGTGGTTTGCACGTTCGCGTTCGGCCGTTCGGCCCGAAAAAAAATACGTTTTTTAATATAATATAATATAATATAATTTTTTAAAAAATTTTTATTGAATTTTTTTATCAAATATTTATATCTCTATATCTACACTAATAACTAACTAACTAATAAATGTATTCTAAATTTCTAAATGCTATGAATAACTCCAACAAACCCTAAAGCTGAATCACAGTAAACTCACTCTATCAGTAACCTTAAACTAAACTACTCAAACAAAAATGTATCGACCTAATCCTATCTATCTCTACCTATGAATTGAATATATGGGATGGGGGCTAGGGGGGCAATCACAAACAAGACAAGGAGGGGTACAAAACTGAAATGAAACCTAAATCAATCTATAAATTAATAATATATACTACTACTCTAATGAATCAAAAAAACAGGGGAAGGGAATGGGGAGGGAATATTCAATGGAGGGGGGAGGGAAGGAGGAAGATTGAAGATTGAACACAGGGAGGGATAAAAACAAAAAATAACAACTAAATCTATCAAAGCTAATGTAAATAAATGAGAATATGGGGGTAGATGGGTTGGATGGGTGAAATAGGAGGAGGATGGCAATGGATTGGGGAGCTGGAAAATGCTGGGTGAGGGAGCCTTCTGAAACGCCTGCTGACAAACAGTGACTAGCTCAGAAGGTATTGGGAAGGGGGGAGGCAGGCAGACAGTTTTGTTTCTTGCTGCGCCCGCCTCAAATCAGCCCCATTGGCTCCGTGCAGCCTAGCCCGTGGCCAATCATAGACTGCCAAGCCAGTGGTCTGAGGCGAAAAGAGATGGTGATTCATCAGGCTGGCTGCTACTCCAAGCCACTCTCCACCCTCCACCCCTGGTGCCTGGAAGTCTGCTCCTAGCTGAGTCAAATGACTTCCCCCTCCCTGCTACATTTGGCCTTCCAGTGACCTGACAGAAGACCATGTTTTAGCCACCCGAACACAACCGAACGCGATTCGAATTGAACGAACTGTTCGGCCATTTCGTAGTTCGGTGTTCGGTTCCGTTCGGTGTGTTCGGCCAGTTCGGTGTTCGGTTCGGTTCGGTGTGTTTGCCATTTCGGTGTTCGGTGTTCGGTGCGTTCGGTGCGTTCGTGTTCGTGTTTGTGTTCGGTTGTCCGAACAGGCCGAGTTCGGGCCGAACACCGAACTACCGAACCGCGTTCGCCCATCCCTAATCCCTCCACATAGATGTGCATAAGCCCAGTTCTACCACTAGCTGAGACAACCCCTTCTAATCTCTGTGTTGGTGCTCCTAGGAGGGAGTGTGTGTGTGTGTGTGTGTGAGAGAGAGAGAGAGAGAGAGAGATGTTCAGCACTCTCTTTTCAGCAAGCCAAAACCTAGTATTTTTTCCCCTAACAAGACCTGATCCTATGTCACCAGTTTGCTCCACTACCAGCAGGCACACCTCCCCATTGTAACCTGTAACCAGCTTTGGCTAAACATATTTGCTGGTTGGGGTAAGGTGTCCATTAGAGGTGTGCACCAGGGGCCTATGTCATTTTTGTTTTAGTTTTTTCATTTTCATTATTTAAATCCGTCGTTTTTGTTTTCAAAAATATGGAATTGTCATTTTTGTTTTTGCTTTTGTTTTCCATTGATTTCAATCAAAAACACATTTTAAGCTGTAACATTTTTGGGGGTCATTATATTTGGCTGAATCTTAGAGAGTGTGTACTGTCGATGGAAAGCATTAAGTGTACCAAATTACAAAAAGATTGGATAAAGGAATCCAATTTTATGAGCAGTTGAATTATATTATTTTGCAGAAATCTTCATATACATTCTTAGCTGTAACTGTTTTGCCTCATATTTAATGTAGATGAAACTTGGTATATGTCTACCCCTTCATATATTTACTATCTCTTCCAATTTATAAAAGGATTGGATAAATATTCCTGGTGATATAAGAAATTAACTTATAAATATATGTCTGACTGTAACATCTTTGTAGTCTAACCAGTGTACATGAAATTTGGTAGGCTGTATATCACACTTTCACAATTATCTCTGCCAAATATCATAAAGATGTGATAAACAGTCCCAATTTTATATGCCTGCACAGCATATGCAGAGAAGGAGCCTATGCCAGGGATTCTCTTACGTGTCACTGTGGTATAAGATTGGTCTGTGATGCCAATTGGCCAGCAGAAATGTCAACCAAATATCCTAATTTTGTATTTTGACCATCCCAACTTCTCTCCCCCACTTTTTACTGGGAACTCAGAAGCATCTATTTAGGAAAGAGTCAATAGAGATTCTCTTATGTCCTCTGTCACAGTGCAGCAGGATGTGACTGTGATGATAATTGGCCAGTATGGAAGTTTAAACTATGGGTATTTTCAGACGTTACGAGATCACGCTCAGCCACAGTGAACCACGCTCAATCCCGCGTCAGGGCCAATGCGCCCGGAACGTCTGTTTGGCGCGCGCCAGATGTTCACCACGCTCAATACGCACATGGGGTCAATTTCAACCACGCTTCCCGGGCTAGCGGGGGGAATATCCCGGGAAGCGTGGTCAAAGAGATCCCCACCGGGAACCAACAAAAAGTAACGTCTGGATGCCAATCCCCGGGCGGAACCAAAGGAAACGAGCCCCAGCCATGGACAATGCATGCAGCGTCGCTGCCGGGCAACCAGCAACAACACAGCCACTGGAGGGAGATTTAAAGGGAAATCAGTCACAGGCACGCATGGCGGGATGGAGCGAGGAGGGAGGCGGAAGAGAGCGGTGGGCGACAGAGCGACGGTGGAGGAGGAGGTGGTGGCAGGGGCAGCGGTGGAGGTGGAGGGAGCACAGGCGGGGGAGGAGGGGGACACGGGAGTCACACTGACCCTGCAGGCGGCCCGGGAACAACACCCCCAGAAGCAGGCGCCATGCGACGCCACGGGGAAAGCAGCCGCAACGGGGCCGGAGGAGGCACCCAGGAAATGGGTAAGGGCAATGGAGGGGGGAGCAGGGGGCACGGGGGCACCCCGGGGGGGCCGGGGCATGCCCGGGTGACCGGGAGGGAGGCGGGGGTGGGGGAGCCCCACAAGGGGGCCCAGCCTGCACCCAACCCAACACGCCCCTCCGACTGTCCCCACAGACACGGAAAACAGTCCGGGCGGACGAGCCCACGGAGGACACTGGACCTGTGCGGGCAGAGGCAGCGCCAGCGGAGGAGGAGGAGGTGGAGGAGGAGGAGGAGGAGGACCAGCCATGGGGATGCCGGAGGAAGGCCTACCACCGAGGGGGCCAGTGGGGCCTCCAGGAGACCAGGGACTTCATCCGCATATGGGGGACCCTGGAGTACCAGATGGAGCTCGCCCTCAACCAGTGCAACGAGCATGTCTACCAGGACATAGTGCGGGACATGGAGGCGGCGGGACATCAGTGCACAGTGGCACAGTGCCGCTCCAAGGCCAAGGAACTCAAGAGGGAGTACAAGGCCATCCAGGACAACAACAGGCGCTTCGGACATGGGGCCCAGACCACCCCCTTCTACAAGGCCCTGGACCGCATCCTACATATGAGGGGCTCCATTGTTGCCCCATGGCTCGTGGGCAGCGCAGTGGTCCAGGGCCAGGAAAGGGCCGAGGTACCCCCTCCCCTCGCCCCCCACCCGGTAGACATGAGCTCTGGGGCCCCAGACCCCCAGGAGGAGTGCCCAGCACCCTCCGGCACCAGCAGGGCCCCCCCCATCAGCATCCCAGAGAGCACCCAACCCCAGGCAGGCCCAGCCAAGTCTGAGGCCGGCACTCTCACCACCCTCAGCCAGTGGTCCCTGGGGGAGCACTCCCGCATCGAGGGGCCGGCCTCCGAGGGATCCAAGACCGACATCGAGGGTAAGCACCCAACCCGGAGGGGGGGACCATGACCAGGGGGGCATGGGCCGGGGGGGTGGAGGGGGCAGGGGCTGCCCCAAACCATGCCCCAGCTCCCCCCCACCAAGGCAGGAGGGGGCCCAGTCCCAGGTCTCCCAAATGCCCACGCAACACCCAGACTCCCTCCCTCCCTTGCCCGCAGGACATGGAACACCCCGGGAACGGCCCAAGGAGATGGAGCCGCCAGCTGCCAAAGAGCCCAGCCAGCAGGTGCAGGATTCAGGTGAGGCAGCCGGGGCAGAACGGAGGACACCCCGGGGTGCAGGGAGGGGGTCACCAGGTGGGCGGAGGGGATGGGGGTGCAGCTGCTCGGTGTGGTCGCGGAACCACTCGACTGCGAGGAACATCCAATAGGCCGCTGCCCTGTCGCGCTCCATGGTGGTGGGGCCCACGGGGGGGCGGCGCTTTTATACAGTGCCTGTGAAGGCAGGGCTGTGCGGGGGGTGGGCTCCTGCCCAGCCATGGGCCTCCTTGGGGGGGGCCGGGGCATGGGTGCATACAACTGGGTGCACCAGCAGGCAGGCCACCTGGCCTCGCTCCTGCACGGGCACGCGGTTCTGAGCACCCCCAGGACAGCTGCATTCCATCAGCCCTCTCCACCACCAGCCCAGCCCCCCTCCGCCCACTGTTTGCTGCAGGATGGCCTTGAAGGTGCGATTAGCCAGACAGGCAGATCACTGTTGTGTTATGCAGCTGAGCCAGGTCCGCGCCCCACACCTCGCTCTGTTGTGCTACAATGTTGCAGTTCGTGGCCGCCTTCCCTGTACTCGGGACCCCTCAGTGCCCCTCCCATCCCTGGAGGGTGTTTTTGCTGCCGGGGCTCTGTGTCATTCTCCCTGTGGTGCCGGACCATGGCTGCCAGCCCATCCATGGGGCTCCCACTCCCCTGCCCCCCTGGGGCCCCCCATATCTGACCTTCTGCGAGACCATGTTGCTGTGCGACCTGTGGCATACCCTGGCCGTGCAGCTGCTCCTGGGCACCCCGGGCAGCCATGCGGGCGCCTATGAGAGCATAAGCTCTGGTCTCCGTTACTTCGGCTATGAGGCGAGCGCTCGAGATTGCCGGCTGCATACGGAGGCCCTTGGGCTGGTTCAGTTCCCGGAGGGGCGCATCCCAGACCAGCGGTGCTCCCATGTGCCCTGGACTGGGGCAGAGACCGTGTCAGCGCTGGTGGTGTGCGGTTTGAGCGCCTTCACTGAGTGCCTTGCTGAGGGTGGCCCTGCCTTGGCCGTGACCTACTTTTCCTGTGTTCACGGGGCNCTCTCTCTCACCTACGGCAACTCGAGGCGGCTAACAACAAAGGTAGAAACATACAAGGAACCATAACAATTATAATTCAGTACAAAACAACATAACCTAAATAACCCCTTAATTATTACAATATAACATATACCATAATCTCTCATCATTAACCAAAACTTGGGTTGGACATGGACCCTTTATTCTGGTTTTTGCAAAATTTGATGACTTGATTTGTACAATGTTTGTTTTATGTTTTATATTTTAAGTGGTGAATAACCTTAATAAATATTATCGTATCTTCCATTGTCACTCCTGGTAGATGGGCCCCCCTTATCTCCCATCCTCAAGTCATACGTTTTGAAATCAGTTTCTGGAAATCATGCTGGTACTTTTACACATATGTTACTTGCAATTATTTTACTCATTGTATTTTAATGCATATTATGAAAGAAAATTCTGGTTTTGAGTGGAGGGGCTGTACTGCTACAAATGTACTCCTATTTGCCCCTTGTCAGGTCTAACAGCTACTAAAGAATAAAAATGAGACAGGGGTCTAGCTTGGTAGAAATGAGCTCTGGGGCAGAAGATGGAATCGGCCCCCTACTGGGGAAATCTGCTCCAGTATGCATATGCATTCTACGTGTGTGTGGACTGCTCAACCTTGTAGCTGAACCTATTATAGCTACGCTCCTGAATGGAGACCCCATTCTTAAATAGTAGACTTACAGCCACCTACCTGTGTGTGAGCCCATTGTCACAATTTGTTGAGTTGCTGTGATGTCATGAAACTTTCAGAATCATTCCAACTGCTTTAAGGGAAGGAGAACATTCAGACTCATTGCAGCTGCTCTGCAGGCAGGGGAAACAAGTTTTGATAAACTGACAGGTGGGCACCGCTGTTTAAAAATAATAGTTCAAGCTTCAGCCCAATGCCCAATAAGTGTGCCACTGCTTTACGCCTGGTAGAACCAGGGTCAGGTCCAGATATGTGCAAACTGCAATGGCAGAGGGACCCACGTGTTGCACACATGCAGTCCATGAATAAACCTGAAATGACAGCATGAGTATGAGGTGCACTAGTGTAAAATACAGGCCCACAGAGCCTCAAACACCCAGTCCTGGCCTGTGAAGCTCCCATACCACCATTTTGCACAGGGACCCAATTTTCCTGGACTGACACTTGGTGGAACTACTGCTAGGGTTGAGAAATTAAATCAGCCTCTGAACCTATGCCATTCTTTGTATTCTTGACTGTTAATGAGCATGCATATCACATCTTTGATTAAGGAATTAGATTGGAGCCAATAAACAATTTCACACAAGTCACTACTGTCATTCATGATTTTTTGCTGACTGCAAACCTGAGTCACACTTCTGCTTGGGACCTAAATAAAGATGGAAGGTGCCATATTTAGACCCTCTCCTGAGCCATTCAGTTTCTTTGCATTTAAAAACAACCCAAGCAAACTGATTTTATATGGCATCAATTATTAGAGTGCGGGAGTGCTCCAATAGTTAGGTGTGTTGCACGCTACATTATAAAGCCCCAATATTTTATTTGTTCTAAAATCAGCATGATCAAAGTTAGAATTGTAAAATTTGTTGTGGTGTATCACTGAGGTAACCGGTTCATACTGTGAAAAGTTCAGCTGGATTTGTTGGATAAAAGCTGAGATGTCACAGTTTGAACACTGCACTTTCAAGTCTGATTTTTCATTTAGTCAGACCATCTCAATCTGGGCAGGGTAGAGGGGTCGAGTGTTGGTGAGGAGGAGAAATTAGCCTTTTAGAAAATTAAAGGAGGCTGCCAGGGGGTGCTTTTAGGGTTTTATTTGTAAATCTGATTAGTAGTTTTAAAGTTATGGGGTTGTGAAAAAACCCATGTTAGCCTATGGAGAGGGACGGGGCTACTTTGAAGAGGACCCCTGTTCGTTGCCTCTTCTCCTGTCTTTCCCTTCCCTGAGCAGGACTTGGGGCAATTGTGCCTGGGGGTTTCTGGGCACCAGGGAGCGAGGGCAGGGGGTGCTTTGGGTGGGGGAAAGCAAGGGAGTGAAGTCAGGGGGGCAAAGGAGCAAGGGCAGGGGGTGCTTTGNCAATAGCATTGAGATGATCCTGGAGCTGATGGGCAACCACCCATTCAATAGCCTGCTCTAAGAAGGAAAGGTTAGACACAGGGCGATAGCTGGCTGGGGAGTCAGCATTCAAAGATGGTTTCTTAAATAGGGGCCGGACCACCACCTATATGCCACGAACTGAGATAGCACAAGGGCTGTTCAACCTGCAAAGAAAAATAAATACCTTGTTGGTATTTTTAGTTAAGGATATTATAGAAAACAACTGGACAACTTTGATATTTTGCAGAATGCCTTCCTTGAAATCTGAGGCTATGGTTAGAATTCTCAATTGGAACTTTTCTGTAGAAATGTGGGGCTCCAGTACATTTCATTTTCATTTCATCTTTTATTTGTATCCCGCTCTCTCTCACCTACGGCAACTCGAGGCGGCTAACAACAAAGGTAGAAACATACAAGGAACCATAACAATTATAATTCAGTACAAAACAACATAACCTAAATAACCCCTTAATTATTACAATATAACATATACCATAATCTCTCATCATTAACCAAAACTTGGGTTGGACATGGACCCTTTATTCTGGTTTTTGCAAAATTTGATGACTTGATTTGTACAATGTTTGTTTTATGTTTTATATTTTAAGTGGTGAATAACCTTAATAAATATTATCGTATCTTCCATTGTCACTCCTGGTAGATGGGCCCCCCTTATCTCCCATCCTCAAGTCATACGTTTTGAAATCAGTTTCTGGAAATCATGCTGGTACTTTTACACATATGTTACTTGCAATTATTTTACTCATTGTATTTTAATGCATATTATGAAAGAAAATTCTGGTTTTGAGTGGAGGGGCTGTACTGCTACAAATGTACTCCTATTTGCCCCTTGTCAGGTCTAACAGCTACTAAAGAATAAAAATGAGACAGGGGTCTAGCTTGGTAGAAATGAGCTCTGGGGCAGAAGATGGAATCGGCCCCCTACTGGGGAAATCTGCTCCAGTATGCATATGCATTCTACGTGTGTGTGGACTGCTCAACCTTGTAGCTGAACCTATTATAGCTACGCTCCTGAATGGAGACCCCATTCTTAAATAGTAGACTTACAGCCACCTACCTGTGTGTGAGCCCATTGTCACAATTTGTTGAGTTGCTGTGATGTCATGAAACTTTCAGAATCATTCCAACTGCTTTAAGGGAAGGAGAACATTCAGACTCATTGCAGCTGCTCTGCAGGCAGGGGAAACAAGTTTTGATAAACTGACAGGTGGGCACCGCTGTTTAAAAATAATAGTTCAAGCTTCAGCCCAATGCCCAATAAGTGTGCCACTGCTTTACGCCTGGTAGAACCAGGGTCAGGTCCAGATATGTGCAAACTGCAATGGCAGAGGGACCCACGTGTTGCACACATGCAGTCCATGAATAAACCTGAAATGACAGCATGAGTATGAGGTGCACTAGTGTAAAATACAGGCCCACAGAGCCTCAAACACCCAGTCCTGGCCTGTGAAGCTCCCATACCACCATTTTGCACAGGGACCCAATTTTCCTGGACTGACACTTGGTGGAACTACTGCTAGGGTTGAGAAATTAAATCAGCCTCTGAACCTATGCCATTCTTTGTATTCTTGACTGTTAATGAGCATGCATATCACATCTTTGATTAAGGAATTAGATTGGAGCCAATAAACAATTTCACACAAGTCACTACTGTCATTCATGATTTTTTGCTGACTGCAAACCTGAGTCACACTTCTGCTTGGGACCTAAATAAAGATGGAAGGTGCCATATTTAGACCCTCTCCTGAGCCATTCAGTTTCTTTGCATTTAAAAACAACCCAAGCAAACTGATTTTATATGGCATCAATTATTAGAGTGCGGGAGTGCTCCAATAGTTAGGTGTGTTGCACGCTACATTATAAAGCCCCAATATTTTATTTGTTCTAAAATCAGCATGATCAAAGTTAGAATTGTAAAATTTGTTGTGGTGTATCACTGAGGTAACCGGTTCATACTGTGAAAAGTTCAGCTGGATTTGTTGGATAAAAGCTGAGATGTCACAGTTTGAACACTGCACTTTCAAGTCTGATTTTTCATTTAGTCAGACCATCTCAATCTGGGCAGGGTAGAGGGGTCGAGTGTTGGTGAGGAGGAGAAATTAGCCTTTTAGAAAATTAAAGGAGGCTGCCAGGGGGTGCTTTTAGGGTTTTATTTGTAAATCTGATTAGTAGTTTTAAAGTTATGGGGTTGTGAAAAAACCCATGTTAGCCTATGGAGAGGGACGGGGCTACTTTGAAGAGGACCCCTGTTCGTTGCCTCTTCTCCTGTCTTTCCCTTCCCTGAGCAGGACTTGGGGCAATTGTGCCTGGGGGTTTCTGGGCACCAGGGAGCGAGGGCAGGGGGTGCTTTGGGTGGGGGAAAGCAAGGGAGTGAAGTCAGGGGGGCAAAGGAGCAAGGGCAGGGGGTGCTTTGCATGGGGGGGCAAGAGAGCGAGGGCAGAGGGGGCACTTGGGGTCCCCAGCTTCAGTGTTGCCCCCAACCTGTGGAGGAAGATGAAGGCAAACTGTGGGTGCATGGAGCCTAAATTGTAAGTGAGCACAATATGTGAGACTGTACCATGTCTTTACTACTAACATGGCACAGACGTTAAGGCAGGAGCCTTAACTTGCAATTTCCATGATTTTTAGTGCATGACTGAATTTGAAAAAGTCTTAACTCTTCTTGTAAACTGGAGGGTTTTTGACCTTGGAAAGTTACCCCTTTCTAAATATGCATGATGCATCCTCAGGGCCCTAACAATGCAGAAAACTCAGGAACTTAGTGTTGAATTTTAATTGTGGTATATGGAAAACATTTCCCAGTCTGAGAATTGTTTCACACACGAGCCTGAAATTGTTATTCTAGCAGCCTCAGCAGCTAACTAAACTATAGAAGAGTGATGAGCATGACTTTTAAAAAAAGAAAAAAACAACTATTGGAGGGAGCTGTTATAACTGTCTCATGTGAAGAAATTGTTTGTATGTTACCTATACTGAAAGCTCCAGTGCATCTACTAGGACTGACAAGCAGCATCAAATGTGACGGGGGGAATGTCAGAGGAATAAAAGGATGGTTCTATCAAAATTAAAACTAGGAACAGAAGATTTATTCAGAAGAGAAAAAAAAAAGAACACACACTCCAGAGCTTTGTTCATAATTAAAACTGAACTCGGATGAAAACCCAAGGAAGTTTGGTTGATCTCTTTCCTGCATTTGTATTTTACTGGGTTTATTAGTCAAACATACATCTAGCCACATGTCTTTCCTTCAAATTCTGAGGCAGTTGATTTGCCTGTATACCAGAACCATGCTGTGGCTTCCAGCCCCACAACCTCCCTTCAATCCATTTGGAGCAGTCATGGGGCAGGAGATCCAGCACACCCAGCAGTACACCACTCTACACAGCATCCCACTGGGAGAGTGGGGGGGAGCACTGCAGGGCTGAACTGCAGCCCAGGACACCACTGTGCTTGGGGTGCCACAGCATCAGCCTGGGAGCTAAGCACAGCAATTTCAGAAAGAAGTGCTGCACTGAGCAGTACAAGAGGAACTTGAGAATGCCACAGCACCACTTTCAAGAAGGGTATCCCCCTTCCTCTCACTTTCTAATTGGGGTTTCTCTTAACAACTTCCATCCCTCCTAGGCATGGGCGAACAGATCGCGGTTCGTGTTCGGCCATTCGGTTCGGCCGCGATCGGTTCGTGTGTTCGCGTTCAGCCGTTCGGTTCGGCCGCGTTTGGTTCGTGTGTTCGTGTTCGGTCGTTCGGTCGTACCTCGCGTTCGTGTTTGCCCGTTCGGTTCGGCCGTTCGTGTGTCGGCCGTTCGTGTTCGGTTGTTCGGGCAGGTCGTACGTTCGTGTTCGGCCGTTCGGTTCGTTCGCCATCGGGTTGT
>QEPC01008200.1:365877-427535 GCA_003113815.1 Sphenodon punctatus
TGTCCTGCCCTGCCCCTTTGCGGTGCCCCCCCTCTTCCATGTCCCCCCCCAATCCTGTTGTTCCTTGTGCTTTGTCCGGGCACCCCTGCCCCCCCTTCCTGACCTTTCCCTTGGGTGGGTGCTCCCGCGTGTGCGTGTGTGTGTGTGTGTGTGTGTGCCCAGGCATGTGGTCCTGCTGTGTGTTATGCTGTGGGACCGCTGTGTGTGTGTGCCTGCTGAGTGCGGTACCTGTTGGCCGCTTCTCCCTCTTCCCCCCTCCCTTCCCGTTTCCCTTGTGTGGGCGTTCCCTTGTGTGCCTTTAGGCTTCATTTGCCCTCAGGCGGCCATGTGTGTGTCCCGCCCCTGCCTTGTGTCTTCTGGGAGTTCTGACCAAAGCCGGGGATGGGCGTCACGTCTGTTGCACTGCCCCAATCCGTGATGTGTCGGCCTGATTCCCGGTCATGGTCCCAGTCCCGTCACGTCTGTTTGGGGCTTTTCTTGGCCCCACGGCGTGGTTGTTTTATTCACCCCCACCAGGGATCCACTGTGGTGAACCGCCCGCCCGTAACATCTGAAATCACCCTATGTCTCTTGATTTTTGGGATGCTATCCCAAAAGTCCCAGTTATGTCCCTTCTGTACCTGCCTCAGGGCAACCCCCTATGCCTGCCTCAAAGCCACTACCGATTGGTCCTGTAAAGCTGGAAACATGCAGTAATTGGCCAGTGAATGTGTCTGTCAGTCTTTTGGGTTGCTCCACATCCTCCGTCCTACAGCATCCCTCCCCCTACCATGCCCGGTGCCTGCCTCTGACTGGCACTGCATGTTCTATTTATCTGAATAATAGTCTTCAAGGGGACAATGTCAATTGCTTATAAAATTGGGTCCCTTTATCAAATTGTCCTGTAGTTTGGTAGAGATGTCAGGGAAGGTATATGATGTATTCCCTCCACATATCCTGTAAACAGGATGGAATCTAAACATGTAACAGCTGGAAATGTATTTTAAAGATAATGTCTTATACCATCAGGGTCCTTTATCCAATCTTTCTGAAATACGGCAGGAGTGTTAAGATTGTGGAGGGGCATAATATTCACAGGTTTCATGAAAATTGTATGGAAGATAAAAAATATGTAGCCATAAATGTGTATGGAACTTTTCTTAAAATCACAACATTCAATTGTTTCTTAAACTGGGTACTTTATTTAATCCTTTGGAAACTTGGTTCATGCAGCGACCTCCATTGTGGGCACAACCTCCCCAATTTTCATCAGAATTGAATAAGAAACAAAAAAGGTATAGCTGGAAATACATTTTTCAGAGTTTTCCCTTTATTTAAAAAACAAAATGTCATTTTCATTTCTATTTTCATTATTATTATTATTTATCATTTTTGTTATTTTAGTAAAAATAATGAAAAAGTCAATTTTCATTATCGTTATTGTAATAACAAAAATGACATGCACACCCTTAGTGTCCATTGTAGAGGAATATGCACTATATGGCCTTGATGGCAGAAGTTGCAGTGTTCTTTCCGGCTATGCAAATTTTCCTTATTACAGCACTGAAAGTTGCTCGTACAGAACTAGTGTGATGTGATCACACATGCATGCCTCCAAGATTCCTTTGTGTCTCTTGCCTGTGTGTCATCCCTGTCCTTGTTGTTGCTTGTGATCCCTGTTCCCCTCGTGTATTGGGGCCTTGTTGCCCTACCCCTCTAGATCCCCCCGTTGCTGGTTACCCCCTCCAGCTCCCCCCATTGCTGGTTGTTCCCTCTAGCTCCCTCCCCCCCTTGCTGGTTGTTCCCTCTAGCTCCCTCCCCCTCCCCCCACCCGTTGCTGGTTGTTCCCTCTAGCTCCCTCCCCCCTCCTATTGCTGGTTACCCCTGCCAGCTCCCCTGCCGCTGGGCGTTCCCTCCAGCTTTCCGGTCCATAGCCTCAATGATGAGCTATACTCCATCTTAGGCCAGCTTGCCTGGTTCCATGCTGAGTGTTCAGTCCCCCAGGTGTTGGGGAATAGCTGAGAGGTTTTAGTACGGTTTCTGGGGAACCGACTTTTCTCTTGTACCTGCCCCTCTCTTTCCCCCTTCCCCTCAGCTCCTTGCCCCGGAGCCCGACACAGAGGGAAATAAAGCAAATCCTCTGAATCTGTGTTGTGACTTTTAAGTGTCTCTGAAATTTAGGCCAGAGTCAGTGGAGCTACTCTAGGAAACATTTTAAAACTAAGGCCACAGTCCTTAAGTCACATACTCTGGAGTATTCCCATTGCCATCAATGGTCGCTTTTAAAGACGACGCTCCCATGCATAGAAACCCAATATCTACATGGGGGAACATCTCATTTAAATGTGGAGGTGCACACTCCCGCAACCCCCACATTGCCCCACCCCCACATATGCAGCAACTGGGGGAAATCCTGGTTGTACTATGTGTGGTTGACAGTGCACACCCAGTGCCCCAACACCACGCACCAATCCCACCCATCTACCCTCCTCCCCCTCGCACTGGCACACCACCCAGTGCACACCCACCCTCTCCCATGCACCCAGGGGAGTTATCACAGGTACCTAACCAGTACCTGAGTAACCCATAGGTACCTGATGTGGTATCCGAAAATGTGGGTCTTACCCACAGGTACTAAATTAAGTATCCATTTCAGCCCTCATCCTTTTTTTTTTTATATATATATATTATTTATTCTTTAGGTTTTATTATGTTACCTGCCCTGAATCTCTAGGGAATTAACAAATTAATTTTTTTTTAAATCATTAGTAAAAATAACTTGAGCTTAACCTAGGAGCAGCAACAGACCTGCCACATGATTTGTTATCCAAATGAGGAGATAGCATTACTTCTGGTAATACAATCTCTCTCTACTGCAGATCCTTGGCAAGCAATTATTTGCCATACTCTCAAGTCCATTGACTAGGATTCATAGCAAAGAAACTTTGCTGAGAGGAAAGAAAGATCCTAGAGTAGAAGGGAAAGAATCCAAAAAGGACTTGGACAAACCTTGTACATGATTATCATTTTTCCAGGCACCAACCCTCTGTGAATGACAATCCCAATTCACATACACCCATCAACTGGACCTCTCTCTCCCTCCCCCAAGCTCCTGCCAGTTTGTTGACAACTGAGCCTTCAGAAGGTTTTTGATGATCTGTCAGGTCTTCATTGCTCAGGCTGCTTTTGAGCTCTACCACCTTTCTCTCCAGGCAGCCTGGATCTGCCACCTGACCTAGCCAAAGCAAAAAACCCAAGCTAGGTGGCCTGACCAGAATTGTGGAATTTCTCTACTGGCTGTTGTTTTTCTGTGCTAAGTCTGGAAAGCCCCCTTCTAGGGCTGATGCAGATAGTTAATTCTGTAACCAAGGCTAATAACCAAAATTCTACGTATCTAATTGGTTGATAGATCAATGACCACATACCACAGTGGTTAACTGATTAACCAAAATACCGATAAATATCATTTTACCATTACCGCACAATTGATTTACCAGGTAACCAATTTACTGCTTTTCTGCATTCTATGTCATATCTAGTTTACTTCCAGACTAATAGCAAAACTGCATCCAGATTTGAACCCAGGTATCCAATGGGAAACAGAGTTAAAACTTGAAATGAAGAGATAAACAAGAAAGAAATAATAGGCAAACAGAACTAGGCAGTAACTGTGGAACAGACGGAAAAATAGAATGTGACAACATAGGTAGCGGTGCAAAGAGCAGTAATATGGTAATGTGGCAACTCAGTTAAATGATTGGTTCACAAATGGTTACTGCTTGGTAACCAATGGTTATTGGTTCGGTAATAATAAATCCAGCAGTTACCAATATCCGTGTATTCAGCACGGATATAAGAGAGTATTCAGCTCTACTTTCTTCCAATCGTCACTCCAGTTGTGTATTCAAGTATCTTGAAAATGCTTTGTAAGTGTTTAAGTTTGTTATAACCAGTTGCTTAATACAAATAAACTATTACTACTATCTTGAAAATGCCTTCTTCAGCTGCAGCTCTTGATGTTCCCTTGTAATAGTGTGGACCTGGCCGAGGGTAAAGAAAAGAGCTGGCCCTGCAGGATCCCTGCTCCAATAAGGCCAGTCCACATGGAAATTAGCAAAACTGTAAGTTCTTTATTAACAGTTCTCCATCATTACATAGTCCCTCTGGCTCCTAAATCTCTCTGGCCAGGTACCCTTTTCCAGTTCTAATGGGAGGAGCTCCCTACTCTCCCTACTCTCTGGCTGGCCATTGTATAAATGTCCATAGCCAGGCACCCTCCTGTAGGGATGGGTGAACGCAGCTCGGATGTTCGAAGTTTGGACCAAACTTGGTCTGTTCGGACGTTCGAACCGAATGTCCAAACCGAACTTTTTATGACCGAACAGTTCAGTCGTGTTCAGATGAGTTCGGGGGCAGGAAAAACATCTTTCCAAGGATGAAAATTAGGTTTCAGTTCCGATTTCATTTTGGTTTCAGTTTCGGTTTCATTTTGGTTTCAGTTTTGCTATTTTTGACTGTTCGGCCAAGTTCGGCCAAACCAAACTCGGCTGAACCGAACCATTGAACCCGAACTCGGGATTCGAACCAAATGACTGAACAGCCAAACATCCGAACCGCGTTCTGTTCGCCCATCCCTGCCCTCCTGGGCTGCCCAATCCACAACAGGACTTCTCCATAAGCAGCTGCTGCTCCAGGCTCAGCTGGACAGACACTACTCTCTGCAGCCAGTTCATAGGCAGAGCCCTCCCTGGCTCTCATCTTTAAAGCATCTACCCCCCTCCCTGACTGAGCCCTAGCTCACTCTGCTGAGCTTTGGTCTGGCCCTCACCATGCTCAGCTCAGCTGACCCTAGTCATGCCCTCAGCCCTAGAATGCACCTGCCTACACTTCCATAGGCAGACACACTCCTACAGCTCTTAGTTTAGCTCTTTTAGATGTCGAAGAGGGAAAAAAGGTGCTTCCCTCTCAGAAAGATATCACAGAAATTAGCCAAATGTCTGTCAACCCCCTATCTCTTCCCTTGTTTGTTTATTTGTTTGTTATTCAAAATTTATTTATTTTTTATTTTATTTTTATTTCTAGATTTATACCCCGCCCCTCCTGAGAACAGTTCGGGGCGGCTTCCAACAAAAAATATAAAATACATATAAAACTATTTAAAAACACATCAAAAATACATAAAATATTAAAACAGGGCCCGGGAACTTTTAAAACAATAAAATAGGGTAGGGGAGATAAAACCCCATTAACCCACCCTCCCCAAAGGCCTGGGAGAACAGCCAGGTTTTACATCTTTGCCGGAAAATCAAAAGGCTTGAGGCCAGGCGAGCTTTCTCCAGAAGGGAGTTCCAAAGGCGTGGCCTGGCCACCGAGAATGCCCTCTCCATTGTGGACCCCGCTTAACATGGGGGACCTCCAAGAAGGCACCCCTGGCAGACCAAAGGAGTCACTCTGGGGTGTGGAGGGCGACGAGGTGACGAAGGCATTGATGAGCGAGGCCAGGTCCGGGCCAGAGATGAATGGATGCAGCCTCCGTACCAGATGCAGCTGGCGAAAAGCAGTCTTTGAGACTGCCTCCACCTGCCGCTCCAGGCGGAGATCCGCATCCAATATCACCCCCAGACTGCGGACCTGTGAGGTATACGAGGGCAAACCCCCCCAATCACGGGGGCCACTACCTCCCTCGCTCTCCCCACCAACATCACCTCCATCTTATCGGGGTTGAGCTTCAGTCTGCTCTGCCACATCCATTCAGTCATGGCCTCCAAATACTGGGATAGCACTCAGACAGCAGGGTCTGGGTCCGTTGAAAAGGAGAGGTACAGCTGAGTATCATCAGCGTATTGGTGACAACGCACCCCGAACCCTCTCACGACCTCCCCCAAGGGCTGCATATATACATTAAACAATAACGGAGACAGAATAGAACCCTGTGGAATGCCGCATGGTAAAGCACAGGGACAAGATGTCTCATCCCCCAGCACCACCTGCTGGTTCTCCCCAAGAGGAATGAATGGAACCATTCAAGAATGGTCCCATCCAGACCCCCCAGGTCACACAACCATCTCAACAGCAACCCATGGCCCACGGTGTCAAAAGCGGCCGAGAGATCTAGCAGGATGAGAAATGTTGAACATCCTGCATCCATCTCCCAGCGGAGATCGTCGACCAAGGCCACCAATGTCGTCTTGGTGCCATAGCCGGGGTGAAACCCAGATTGAAACCGGTCCAGGAAACCGATGCCATCTAGATGCGCCCAGAGCTGGATTGCCACCGCCCACTCAATAACCTTCCCTAAACCTTCCCTAAAAATTGAGGCTGTGCCTCACCCCAACCATGCCAGACATAAGCTTCCAGGATGATGACCCTGAGCCCAAGCATTCCCCAAGTATGATTCTCAAGGCTATTGACTGCAGTTATGTGGCTAAATCATATTTTTCCCAAAATGCCCCATATTCTCTCATTAATTCATGGCTAATATGTAAATGAGGTCCTAGTCCCTTGAATGCCATTATATCACTGTTCAATTTAGTTCTTCATGCTTTCCATCAGATGTTATTAGAGAGCATTTTCCATCTCATTGCTCACAAGTGTCACATGCTAAGTTTCCTGACCCTGAATTGGATGAGGCTAAGTCTTATATTCAGAATTCCTAATCTGAAATCTTGACAAATATGCTGCGGTATTCACTTTGTTGTCATCTCTGCCATCATCTCTCAAGAGATTCATTGACTTCTACATGGTCAAGATTTTACCCTTGTTTTTGTACAGTACTCAGCAAAATTAAAAACTTAAAGTTCATCATAATTTTTCCATTGCCTGCCCAGCTCTCATGGCAACTATTTTAAATATGAAGCAGTTTGAAACATGTAAATAAGACCAAGAAGCTTAAACCCATTATGTATTACAGGGGTGAGGAACCTTTTCTCTCCTACAGGCCACTTTAAAAACTAGTATAAGTTCCATGGATCAAATTGAAGTTGGGGATGGGAATGGTGTGGAGAGAAGAGCAGGGTCCAGATCATGGACTTATGGCATAGACACCATGGATACATCCCTTATCTTTGAGTGCATGACCTTATCTCCACTTTCTTTCCATTAGTTCACTCTTTTGAGCTGGAGGGAAGGGACTGGAGGATCAAAGGGCCAGTTCCAGGAGTTGGAAAGAGTCTAAAGAAAAAACAGCCATATTAGGTAGAGGTGGGACCCCGGGCCCATTACTGGCTACCGGATTTACCGGTTACCGGTTCTCTAAAAACCGGATTCCCGGATTAAATTCGGTATACCGGTACCGGTTTTATTTCATTGATTTCAATGGGGCACTGTGTCCCCATTGAAATCAATGAAATAAATTAATTCCTCCCCCCTCCCCCTCCCAGGCTGCGCGGGTGGAAGGGGGGACACCCCCCACCCACCCTGCCCAGCCTGGATTTTTGTTTAAAAAAAGACTCAGAGGCGAGCCCACCCCCCAGCACCAGCGGCCGCGGCGTCCCCGCAGCCGCCGGTAAGTATGACCCGATCCCTGGGGGGGGTGTTTAACACCCCCCCAACCCCCCAGGGATCACCCCTACTAAAGTTCAGTGCTTGCTTACCTTGCGGAGCTCCGGCGGCGGCGGCGGGCGGTCCGGCGGCCTCAGCGCCGGCTGTGGCTGCCGGCGTCAGAGACGCTCTAGGCCTTCCGGGGAACTTCCGGGTTTCCCCGGAAGGCCTAGAGCGTCTCTGACGCCGGCAGCCACAGCCGGCGCTGAGGCCGCCGGACCGCCCGCCGCCGCCGCAGCCGGAGCTCCGCAAGGTAAGCAAGCACTGAACTTTAGTAGGGGTGATCCCTGGGGGGTTGGGGGGGTGTTAAACACCCCCCCCAGGGATCGGGTCATACTTACCGGCGGCTGCGGGGACGCCGCGGCCGCTGGTGCTGGGGGGTGGGCTCGCCTCTGAGTCTTTTTTTAAACAAAAATCCAGGCTGGGCAGGGTGGGTGGGGGGTGTCCCCCCTTCCACCCGCGCAGCCTGGACTCGGGGAGGGTTTGTTTTTTTTAACTTTTTTGGTGGGGCTTTAAGTTTTTACATTGCAGCCATTTTTAAATGGCTGTAATGTAAAAAAAATCCGGTACCCGGAATCCGGTACCCGGACCGGATTTACCGGGTCGAATCCGATAATGCCGGTACACCCAGTACCGGCATTATCGGATTCCGGATTTACCGGTTTTCCCGCCCCTAATATTAGGGATGTGCGAACAGAACCAAGTTTGGAAATTTGGTTCGGTTCAGTTCAAAAATCGAGTTTGATTCAAAAGTTCGGTTCGGTCGACCGAACTATTTGAGTTTGGTCGAATTCCGAACTTCTGAATCGAGTTCGTACATTCAAAACCGGGGTTTTTTGCCTTCCGAACTGGTTCAGATTCAACTGAACAGTTCGGTCAAATTCGAGTTCAGTTCAAAAGTTTGGTTCGGTTGACCAAACTATTCGGGTTCGGCCCAAACTCCGAACTTCCTAACTGTGTCCGCACATCCCTAAGCCATACATCAGATTTGGCCCACAGGTTCCCTACCACTGATGTTTGTAACACTAAGACAAAAACAATGGGCAGAGAGGGAAGCTGGTTTGTGACATGAACCACACAAGTTACTATTTTTGCAAGTCTTTATATTAGACTGAAAAGAAACCAGACTCTTGCGAGAAAAAGAACAATCTTTGTAACCTAGTTAACTTTGAAAACTCCAAATTACATGCGAGTTTAGAGAGACAACACTGCAATTTTTCCCCACATGTCATTATTTAGAGCTTTCATTTGGCAGAGTGGCAAAATGCAAAAAATAAGGAAATGTTCCTGGCATCTTTTTTGATGTTTTGTTGCTTGTTATCAGAGAGGCAAGATTTATTTTTCTGTATGAAGATAAAAAAAAAAACCAATGAGAGGAGGAACACTGAGGATAATTGAAGAAAACAAGTTTTGAGATTGTCAGGTTTAGTATGGATGCCAGAGCATGAATTGACAAACGCTTCTTCTGCAACTGACAACTTTCATCACATTAGAGAATAAAACTTCTCTGCTAATTTGTGATGCTCAGGCCTAGATTCTTCTGATCTTCGTTACACTAGAAGACTTATAGAGCCACTTTAGGGAAGACTTTAAAACTGTGTGAGGAATAGGGGTTTTGATGGAAGGAGAAGGAGGGGGCCTCGGGACAGTCAACATTTGCCAGAAATATAGCCCTCAGGATCGTAAGTGGCTTCTGGGAGATATCGCCCCGGCCTAGATCATCATACGGCGGCAAAGTGCAACACCAGACCCCACAAGGGGCAATGCCCACACATGAGGTTCTACCACACCTGCTACCACCTTTCACACAGGAACCAGAACCAGGGGGCTGGGAATAGAAAGGCAGTGGGGAAGGGGGTGCACACGTGAGACCCTGGGAGAATGGGATGGGGGGATAGGGTAAACACAAGTAGGGGGCGCCCAGGGCACCCAGGGAGGTAATAGGTGTAGGGCTATCACAAGACAGGGTAAGGTAATTACATTTCCACACCGTCCACTCTACACTAACTCTCTCTCTCTCTCTCTCTCTCTCACACACACACACACACAGACACACACAGACACACACTATCTTTATCGCAATCAACACTCAAGGAATCCAGGGGCCAGTCTCTCAGGCGTAGGCACTGATCACCGGCAGTGCAGGGAGGTCAGAGCTCTCCCTTTATACTTCCTGGTCTGCATAGCCCTCTGACGCAGGCGCTCCGAGAACCGCTGCAGCACTGGAGGGGACGTGTCCCTGGCAGTCGGGTCAGGAACGCCTGGGCGGAGCAATGCGTCCACAGCAGCGCTGCTGCTCTCTGCTGCTGCTTGTGTTGCCGGTGGTGAAGGTGCGTTTCCTGGGTTATTGGGGGCTACAGGGGCTGTATTTGGTGGTGCTGGGGGTGCGCTGTGGTTCACTCTCCCGGGGGTTGGTCCAACACGAGCGTGCCACTGCGCCCCTATGCGGACCCTCCCCCATATCCTCAGGCCTCACGGAGGTGGCCTGACAAACTGCCAGATTTTGCCAGGCCTTGACAGTCCACTGGTTGTCCAGGTATCCATCTGACTAATCCAACAGCAAACAATTTAATATAGCAATGAAAAAGAAAGCAAAGAGAAGGACCAACAACTTTGATAATGTTAATAAATCACTAAAAAAAAAAGTCATCCTAAACTCCACAGCTTATATTTAAAAAATTGTTTCCTCAGTAATTCATACAATCATAACTGACTGCTTCACCATCTGGCAATGAGGAGAAAAGACAATGACTACCTGGCCTCCATTATGATCCTTTCATGTCAGCAGCTGGAAAAGATCAAAATGATTAATCTCAAGCACCTCTCTCAAAATCATCAAGGAGGATTTGCCTTCTTAAAAATCCAGGTCTGGAATCAGCATTGAACTTTGTCTAAAGACCTGCCCATATAATGCAGTTTAGAGATATCTGCTCTACTGCTAAATTTAGGAGGAAACATAGAATCGATTTTAAGTCAATATTTTACATTTATTTATTCATTTATTTTTGTTTCATTGCAAAACGTATTTAAACCCTAATCTTATTGAGAAGCCTGCTTCGTAATTAACATTGCAGAAAAATCGATTTTTACTTCACTTTAACTATAACTAAAGATTGTTGATTGTGCTGTCAATAATAAATTTCAGAGCAGAAAAAGCAGCAGGGAAAATGAAAAACCCAAGTTGGATTGGGATGTGAAATACAGGTTAAATGTGAAATAGGACTTTTTTTTCCCTCCAGTGTGCTAAACTATCTTCATGTTCTCTGTTTTGTTTGTTCCTTTGGAGAATGTGAGGGTAAGTTGGCAGTTTGGGAGCATACAGTGTAATTAGCTGATTAGATATTAGCTTTGGATTTATGGTTATCTGCGAAAACCCGTGTTGTATATTTCATTTCAGTTTTTACAAGTCCCCGGTGTTCCGTTTTTCTAACAATGGCCACTGGCAATAGCAGCTTTGTTCAGATATAATCTAAAATCATCCATTAACTTTTCCTCCCTTCCACTTCTTCCCTGAATAAACAATGTGAGCTGCATGTGCCCAGCACTTCTGAAAGGTTTGGCTTTTCTCCCCATCAAGATGAGTTTGGATACAACTGGATATCTCTTTAACATGCGGTTTAGGCGACAGCACCCATTATTTTCCAGTTTAGCTCCCAAACCGTTCTCTTGATCAGCATTCCATGTTAATCTGAACAGCAGCACATACTGCCTATGGGGAAAATCTTAGGATCACTGCCTAAGAGGCAGGCCACATATTGAGCTGCTAAAAAGCCACTCTGTAGGGACTACAAAACATATGTCATAATATATAGGTATTTCAGTAAAAGGATATAAATGACTGCATGAAACATAAGTGCCAAAAGAAAACTTTAATCGTCTTGACTTCTTTACCTCCATGTACCATAATAATAGTAATTAAGTTTTATTCTCGTGATGTACAATCCAGTACCAAATAGAGCTTGATCCTGAAAAGGGCTGGTCCCTCTATCCATCCAAGCACTGACACATGTTTTATGTTAAGCACATGAGGAGTCATACCAAACCATAGGGACTACTACTCATTTTCCAGTGTTTAAATGCTTGAGCCGATCAAACTAGATTGCTCAGTACCTCGTGGGAGTGAGCCTTGGGGAAGTTCTGACATCTTGTTTCCAGACATCTTGATTTTATCAGGACAGTCTTGGTTTTCCTTCCAGACAGCAATATGACCTGATTATTTTATTTTATTTTTAATATGAGAGAGCGCAATGAACATGGTATCCCCCCCCACCCACGGTATTGTTTCCGTGTGAGTTTAATGACTAATAAAGAGTAGAATTGTTAATTTGTAGTTTCAGCACTCAAACCAAAGACTATGTTTTTATTTGATAATATATTATTGCAGGTGAATTAGAGACTGTTCCAGATTTGTTTGTTCCAAACTGTGAAGCTCATTGCCAAGGCCAATATCTGGGTTCAAAATAAAGGATTGGAGAAGTTCTTAGTTGATCGATCCCAAAGTGGCTATTAGTCAAGTTTGTCAAGGGTCAAACTGGTTAAGTGATTAAGGGATGACCTTCTAATTGTCAGGGGCTGAGAGTGAATAGTCAGAAGTTAATCATTCCATGATGATCCGTTTTGTATTTCTCTGGCACAAGTGAAGCTGGATACTTTCAGAGACAGATTTCTGGGCTAGATGAATGCTTGATCTGACCCAGCATGGCACTTCTTAGGATCTTAATTATAAATGTGGTGATCAGGGTCTGCCCTCCAAAATGGCCTCACACCTAAAGAAAGCTTACAGTCATCCTCAATTTTCCAATATAGGGCCTGGGATACCAGATCAGGGAGATGCTCAGGGAGAAAGTCAGGAATGCAGAACACTGGAGGCAGAATGGGTAGTGCCAGGTTGTAGACCACGAGAATGTCATGTCCAGGAAGAGGCTAAAGGCCCAGTGCCAAGGACCATCCCTTTGGAAGGGGGTCAATGGACAATCACTTTCAGGTGAAGATCTGAGGGACTAAAGGGAGAAGCCTGTGAGGACTTTGTCAGCCGCCGCGGCCGCTTCCCAGCGCGGCGGCCGCTCCCCGAAGCAATAGGCCCCGCCCCCACCAGCACTACCCCAGCGGAGGCGTCTCCGCGGCTAACCAGGACTTCAGTGCGCGCCAACGTAGCGCCAACAGCTGATGCTTCCCCCGACGAAGCAAGGCCCCGCCCACCGTTGCGCCGCTCCGCACGCCTGCGGGAGCGTGCAGAGCGCGGGGCTTCCCCTTCATAAGCCGGCCTCTCAGTGAGCTCTGGGCCGGTGAACAGAGCTCCTGCCTGGATGAACTAGCCCCTCTCGCTTGAAAGCTAAGTGCAAGACTGTGAAAATTCCTCTGTGTTTGTCTCCCTTGTGGCCTCCATTTTCCCTGCCCTTTCCCATCCTTGTTCTCGACGTGCTTCTGACAGTAAGTCAGTGTATTGCCTGTGAGTGTTTGGTGTTCCTATTCCCTGTTGCTCCCTGAAGGTGTGAGTGGGTGGTGTGAAGGGGCCTGCGGGCCTGGCGTTTCTGCTCCTCCCTGGGCCCCCTTTTTCCTCCATCCCCACTCCTGTGTGCAAGCCCCTGCATCCCTGTTCCCCTTACCCCTGGGCCCTTGCCTTGCTCCCCCTGCACCAATCCCCACTGTCTCTACCATTCCCTTGTGGTGTGCAAGAACTCTGCCCCAATCCAAGCTCTGTGCCCTATGATGATAGGGGCCTAAGTTCCAGGTGTGAAAGCCCAAGGAACGGCCCAAATACTATCCTGACGGGCCGCCGGGACCCCCTTCGATTACAACAGAGCTTCCAGAGAGTGTGTGGTGCGCCTGGGCAACCCTTGTACCCCCTTCCTTCCCCTACCCCTCTGACAGACTTCCAACTGGCACTTTTCAAGCTATTCCCCATGAGAACACAACAGCTGGAGGAAGAATCAAGGAACATCATCTGGAGACAGCCACACAAGTGGCCAGAAGGTAGCGAACCATGAGTAGGAACCTGGTCCTGTGGGCACCTATGGCTGCTTCCTTTGCATCAGCCTCTCCCCATCCTTATATCATTTGTCTGGAATTTTGATGGCTAGTTTCCTGAATTTGATGTTTGAATGTTAGCAGACCTGGTGAACCGAATGATACCAAACCTTTGGTTGAACTCTCACACATAAGCCAAATGGAGCAGAGAAGCCACTGAGAGGGTACAAACACAAGAGCTGGGCTCCAATTCTGTGGTAATACAATGCCACCATGAGAAGTCACAGTTCTGGTCATCAGCATATTCCAGCAGAAACCAGACTTCAACATCTTAGAGAAACATTTTCCCTTTTAAAAAGAGACGAGCCTTTTCTTGCAGTGATTGTAAGTGCCTCCTTTTGGGTGGGCAGGGTACTGGATGCCCTTAAGATGGTGACTGTCCGGCCCGTGCTCAAAAAAACATTCCTTGATGCTGACTCCTTAGACAGCTGTCACCCCATCTCTAACCTCCCCTTTTTAGAGAAGGTTATTCAACAGGTGGTCACCAAGGAGCTTCATGGGCATCTTGATGCAATTCAATTCCTGGATGTCTGTCTGGTTTTTGTCCTTGGTATAGCACTGAGACTGCGCTTATAGCATTAGTCAACAATCATTGCTGGGAAATCAACAGGGGAAATCATAGCCTGCTGATCATTTTAGACCTTTCAGTGGCCTTTGATACAGTTGATCATGAGGTGTTGACACAAATGCAGGACCTGGCAGGGGTTTGAAGAATGGCTCTTTCCACTCATTTCTGTCGGGGAGGGTCCAGAAGTTGGTGTTGGGTGATTGTTCATCCTCCTCTTGCCCCCTTTCCTGTGAAGTCCCACAGGGTTCCATCTTGTCTACCCTCCTGTTCAACGTGTATTTAAGGCTACTGGGTGAAATTATGCATAGATTCGGGATGCATTGCCATTAATATGCAGACGACATTCCAAATCAGAGGAGTCACTGACATGGAAGTTAGTCCCCAAAAATAAGGGAAGGGGAGGAAGGTGCAAGGAAGAAGAAAAACCTGGCATCGGGCAAGTTAGGTCTGTAACTGACTATATTTCCTATCAGGGGGTCTATAAATGACAGCTACCCAGAGAGATAGAGGGGTGAACAGGTGGATGGACTGGACCTCAAGGGAGGAGGAGGAGGGAGGGAGTAAAGAGAGGTTGAAACCTGAAGGAGGAGGAAGCAACCCAATGCCAATTATGCCACCACTGCAGCCTGCATGGGACAGGAGAACACCCATGACAGAGAGCAGTAGCACCTGAAGTAGAGTCCTCAGGTGAAAGCCAGGTCTCAGTCAGAAACAGAAGAAGATGGAGGGAGTGAGAGATAAAAAGGTTATGAATGAAGGCAAATTTGTAAGAGATACAGATAGGGAGTAGAAAAAAAGGAGTGCAGCCACACAAGCTGGGGCTGGAATCCCCTACACGCCCCATGGCAGGTAGTCACAGATGACACACTTTGGGGACAGTGTGGTGAGCAGGGCAGACAGTCTGCTCCCACCACCCCCATGGGGAAACTGGATGAGCGAGCCGCTGTTGGGGGTACCACCACACCCCAGGGCAGGGCAAGTCACTGACCACACACACAGGTTCCCAGCCCCACCCCACCCTCTATCCTCACCCCATCCGCTATTCCACCCCCAGCCGTGACATGGCCCTGCACAACTGGCAATGGTGCCCACCATGTAAAGCCCCATGACAGACCTCAGCACAGGATGGGGACCGCACCCATGAGCAATGGTGCGCTATCGCATATTCAGCATCCTTACCCCACTTTGGAGGTCCCACCCCCTGCCACTTTGGCTAAAGCTACGACATGCTGTATCCCCAACATTTTTTGGAGGATGCAGGGCATAGTAGCCAACTGTCCACCCCCACCCTGACCCCCAGGGCAGGGCAAACATCTGGCAGTGGCGAAGCATACGATCCGCAAATCAGGTTAGTATCTCATGTGACTGTACCCAGGGAGAGCTGGGAACTCTCCATGTCCATTAGAATAAGACAGAGCTCAGCAAAATAAACAAACACATTCCACTGCATGATGGAAGCCTGCTCAAACCTTTCATATATATCTTGATACAAAACTCATTCATTCCACTGTAAATCTACTTTAAAGTCTACTGCTCACGATCATGGTGTTTCAATTACATCTATTTGTTTAGTATTGGGAGCTGGCAACTGAAATTACCACCATAATCAAGAATTTTTGAAACTGATTTATGGCATTGTCTGTGTTTGATAAATCTCATAGCTCTGTCACAATTTATAATTTATCGAATATCTAAATATATATTAGTCATCATTTATACTGCATTTTTAGTGCTCAGACTGTTTTACAAGCCTTGCCTAGATCATTCTGCAACATTCCTGTGAGATCGGTCATTGTTATTTCCATTTTACTGATGGGGAATTGAGGTTGAGAGATACTGGGTGTTAATAAATGTGCAACCAGCATGTTCGAGGGAGGGGGGCCACCCCTGACTGGATCAGGTTGGGGAACTGGACAACTGTTTCCACTGATCGACCAGGCCGGGGTGGGAGGGCCAGAAGGGACATGAGGCTGGACGGCCTCACACCCTGCTATCACAGGCAGTCAGGACTGCTAATAACAGGCAACCATGGCAGCCGGCCATAGCAGCCCCCATGCTAGGGCTGGGATAGCAGTGCGAACAAACGTGCTCACCTGCTATGGCCCGCCTTGGTGGCTCTTGGGCCCACACTCTGGATCCACAATTCCTTCCTGGGCAGCCGCCTACCCGGTTGGGGGCTGTAGCGGGTCACATCTGGCGGCCCACTGACAGACACATGGGTAAGGCTCCAGGCCAGACAGGCCATAACAAGCCACTTTAATTAACACCTGGTGTCTTGCTCAATGTCAGCCAATGAATCATTTGATTTGATTTGAACCTTGCTTTCCAATTTCAAGTCCAGCAACTTATCTGCTAGTGTACAATGGCTCTCAAATTTATTCAGCATTAATCAATTTATGCATTAATTGAAGATTAAAACAGAATGAAAACAAAACATTTTAAAAACTTTTTTTAAGTGACCAAAGAAAATAATATTTAAAAATGGTTTAAAATAATTTAGTAGCAAGCAAAACAATCAGTGAATTGTATTATATAAAGCTGTACTGAGGGTCTGTAATATTTTAGCACTTACTTACTGGTCAATTAAATCTGTTAAAAGCTACCTAGTTAACTGCAAAATTTTAATTGGTTGCCAGCCACAACTTATATGTAACATTTAGTATAGCTTATACACTGACATATACAAATCATGTGTGCATGTATAATCATGATCAATTTCCCTGTGTTGCCTTACAATCATTTTATATTCTAGTGACCTTTGATGTCAAGCAGCTACCTCTGGGTTTGTTACAAATGACCTTTCTCACTTGAAGCGGCTATTTATTCCCATGCACTAATCAAACCTAGTCTCTTTGTATTTAGCAGACATCTCCAGCCCTGTCAGTCTCATACACACCTAAAAGCGCAGCAGTCTGTGTAGCTTGAAGGTTTACACTCAGTCACCAACAGAAGTTATCCCAATAAAAGACATAATCTTATCTACCTTGTCTCAGCTCTCTCACACTTGGTACCAACATAGAAGCCACACCTTAAATGCTGAGTGGTTTTCAAACTCGGCTATCTGTGATCCCATTTTGAGACTGATATGATCCCAGTTAGACAGCAAAGGCATGCAAAAATATATCAGATACCAACTGGAAATGTGACCCCATCCACAGAAGGTGCAACCCCAAGTGGCGTCACAAACTAAGATTTGGGAACCTTGAACCTAAACAAAAAATTACAATGGCTGATGCCACTTATTTGGACTTTGGTAAGTTAAGAGCACTCTGGGGCTGCTGCCACTTGTGGATCACATGTAAGGGTATGTATTGAATCATATGCCCCCAACTTCCTGTGCCATGAATGAGCTGACAGTTCATTACACCTGAGGGAATCCAAGCCACCATTGTCCCCACCATCCTCTGTAGAAAGCTCAATCCTTTGCTGTTAAGGAGCGTCCATGTATAATTTGTGGATCATGGCAATACACTTGTATAGAGCCAGTGTGGTGTAGTGGATAAGGTGCTGAATTTGTCCTGGGAAGCCAGGGTTCATATCTTGCCTTAACCAGGAACTCACTGGGCGGCCTTGGGCAAGTCACAACCTCTCAGCCTCAGTTCCCCATCTGTAAAATGGGAATGTGCATGTATCTATGGGTGATTTCAGACATCACATGCTTCCAGGTCACCACAGTGGATTCCCAACCGTGGCGAGCCAGCGAACCCCTCCCGTGGTCCAGGACAGCCCTGAACAGATGTGCCAGGAACAGGACCACAGAAAGGAAATGGACTACTGGACCATGACCCGGGGTGGTGCAACAGACGTGATACTGATTCCGGACCATGGTCACAGCACCCAGAAGCCACTGGGGTGGGGCGGGAGGCAGCCATGGCCGACCAAGGGCAAATGAAACCAAAACTGCCAAAAGGCAACACCCACACAAGGAAAATGGGAAGGGAGGGGAAGGAGGAAGAAGAGCGGCAGAGGCGGCACACACAACAGGGACAGGGAAGCCAAGGATACAGCAGGACACAAAGCACATACACACGGCCGGGCGCAAACACACCCGAATGGGAATGGAGGGAGGGGGGAGGGGAACACACAGGGAAACACCAACACGGGAGAGGGAATGGACAGACACCCAGGAAGGGACACGCACACCGGCCACCGTGCACAGCCAGGAACAGTGAAATGGAGGAGGGGGAAGGGGGACAGCATCCTGGGAAGGTCAACACACACAGCACCACGGACACCGAGGGGTAAGAGCCATGGGAGGGGAGGGGACCAGCCCAGGAACAGGCCAGGACACAGGAAAAGGCACCCAGAACCTCACTGACAGCACAGGCGGCACGAACTACCCAACAGAAACACATGCAGCTCAAGTCACGGGGGTCCCCACGGGGACAGAGCAGGGTCACAGCGGGAGGACAAATAAACAGAGGAAGGCACAGGAGCAGTCTGAGGAAGATCCATATGCCAAGGATCCCCCTCGCTGATGCCGAAGTACAGGCGGGGATGGATGCCAGCTGAATCCAGTGGGCAGCACACACAGCCCCCACCCCTCCCCGAGGAAGCTGGGAGGCATTGTCCAGGGGCCCCAAGACCTGCACAGTCCCGCACAGTCATGGAGGCACCCGGGGGCGGGCACAGACACAGGTGTCCTGGTGGCCATGCAAGGAAGGACCACACCACGGTGAGATCTGGGAGAGGTCACAGGCAACAGGAACCAGCCGGGGGGGGGGCATGGAGAGAAACACAACAGGCAGCAAGGGACAGGGGGTGCCCATGGAGGACACAGCAACACAGGTGACTGGAACTGAGGCAAGCAAACCAGGCAGAACAGCTGTGAGGCCATAACGACAAGGAGCGAGCAGCCAGTGCCCCGAGCCAGCAGGGAGGTGCAGGGAGCACACCGTGGGGCTGTCATCCATGACACCGAAGACACAGGGGGCCTCACATCCAGCTGCATGGGGTCACGAAGGGGGCTGGGGTGGGTTGGCCCACCAGATGCATGTAGTGGGGCCACTGATGCATGCCCCAGCGGTAGCCCAAGTGTGCCACACACCCCACACACCCTGCCCAACCTGGATTTTTTAAAATTTAATTTTAACCCAAAGTCCGGCTGCTAGTGCCGGTTCCGGGCTGCTGCCACACCTTCAGCGGCGACCCAGAGCCCACACCAGCAGGTACTAGGAAATCCCTGGGATGGGGGGTGATTTAACACCCCCCACCCCAGGGATCACCCTACCCCCCCACCCAGGGATCGCCTTACTTGCCCTCCAGGTGGCAGCGGTGGTGGCGGCGGCAGCAGCAGCATGGCCCGGGTCCAGCTTTCAGCATTAGTGGCTGGCTTCAGCGCTTCACTAGGCCTTCTGCGGAACTTCCGTGTTTCCCAGGAAGGCCTAGTGAAGCACTGAAGCCAGCGCCACTAGCGCTGAAAGCTGGACCTGCGCCATGTTGCTACTGCCGGCACCACCGCCCTGAGGGCAAGTAAGGTGATCCCTGGGTGGGGGGGTAAGGCGATCTCTGGGGGTGGGGGGAGTTAAACCACCTTCCACCCCAGGGATCACCTAGTACCTGCTGGTGTGGGCTCCGGGTTGTCGCCGCTGGCGTGGCAGCAGCCTGGAGCCCGCACTAGCAGCCGGACTTCAGGTTAAAATTAAATTTTTAAAAATCCAGACTGGGCAGGATGGGTGGGGTGTGTCCCCCCTTCCACCCACGCAGCCTGGATGGGGGAGGGAAAGTGGGGGTTTTGGGGTTGTTGTTTTTTACATTGTGGTCATTCATTTCAATGGCTGCAATGTAAAAAAATCCGGCACGAGGAACTGGTACCAGTACCCCAGATTACCGGGTTAATCAGAAACTGCCAGTACAGCAAAATACCGGCAGTTTCAGATATCGGGGGAACCAAAATTCCCACCCCTACCAAAAAACATACAAGCCACTTATTTTATTTGTTATTTATTTATTAAAAGACTTTATATCTTGCCCCTCCTGCCACAGGCAGCTCAGGGCAGCTAACAACAACATAAATCAACAATTATAAAACCATAAAATTATAAAAACATATCACTCCCCCCACCATCCCTCTCCTCCCCCACCCTCCACCCATCTCCCCCACCAAACCCCTGATGGAACAGCCAAGTCTTACAGCTTTTTTTAAAGGAGGGAAGGTCCGCGGCCAGATGCATCCCCACTGGAACGGAGTTCCACAGCCTTGGTGTGGCCACCGACAATGCCCTCCCCTGCGTGGCCCCCTGGAAGACTCAGGGGACCACAAGAAGGGCATTCCCTGATGACCGCAGGGGCTGGTTCAGTACTGGGGGGGGGGCGTGTGAGGCGGTCCCACAGATAGGCAGGGCCCAGTCTGTTTAGGACTTTATAGGTTAAATCAACACCTTGAATCGGGCTCGGAAGACTATCAACAGCCAATGCAGAGAATGGAGCACTGGTGTAATGTGCTCCCAGTAGTCCAGTTCCACCAAAAGATGGGCCACCGCATTCTGCACCAGCTGCAGCTTCTGGGCCATCACCATGGCTAGCCCCACGTAGAGTGCGTTACCACACGGCACTTTTACACGAGCGGCTTGCCGTGGCGCAACCCACACACGATATTTCAACCTTCAATTGTGAGGTATTTAATTCGCAGTCTGAAAACAATGTGTGACCGCATTCAACGCACATGATCCCGGACTTGCGTCTCGTCTAATCCCACCTTGCGAGATTTTGAAATATCGTGTGAGCAGGTTGTGCCACAGCGACCTACTCATGAAAAAGCAGCCATAGTCTAGTCTCAAGGTGATGAAAGCATGGATGATGGTGGTCAAGTCAGAGTCCGAAACATACGTCCTAAGCCGATGTACCAGATGCAGTTGGCAAAAGGCACCCCTTGCCACAGCCTCCACCTCAGCATCCAGGCGGAGATGCGTATCGTAATTGTATTATTTAGCATATTTCCTTCCCCCCCCACACACACACACAAAATGGAGACAACTTTTAAAAGTCTAAAGACTATCCCTTACTGTAAAAACATTTCCACTGGGAAGATGGGTAGTGAAAACCAAACTTTAAAAAAAATTATTATTATTATTATTATTATTATTAGTCTTGATAAGTCTGGAGCAGTTTGTGTAGAGTGTGAGAAACTTTATCAGTTGCTAAAAACTCTTTCACATTTGAATTCAGAGTGCATAATAGCATACAATCACGTAAAGAGCTTGGAGAAGATAGGCTGATGGATTGTACTTATCAGGAAAATTGAAGTCCTTAGTTAGGACACATACTTTAATTGTCATTTACATTTTCTTTCATTCAACAACTCCATTTAACTTCCTCTCCCTCCCTCCCCCAATTGATTTAGATGTTAGTGATTAATTTAAAAAATCTGAGAAATGAACATGAAACTTACTGTACATGACATTGCAGAGTTCGATGAGAATCTCTGTTCATCCTGTCTCATAATTTAAAAATCCATGACAGTTTTGAGTACTATACAGATTGAAGTAGTTTCAAAACTAGACATTCACTGAACCATTTAATTTGTTATTTTATCTCTTTCTTCAACACTTTCTTTGAATTTATTAAACTGTACTATTACTTAACAGCTGCCAGTATGAAAACTGGATATTCAGATGAATGCAACATTGGAAAATGTGTTGTGTTGTTTTTTTAAATGAGCCCATATCTTTGGAAGAGACATAAAAAGAAAAGCCAATGAAATACTCCTTGCACCTTTTCTTAGAGAGAGTAAATGAAAGAAAAATCTCTTACTGCATTAAAAAGGAAAAAAAATAAATAGCTTACACCCCGGTAAATGATTTCTGATAATGTTCTTCATTGTGAACCAATAAAGTTATTACAATTTCCATAGTGTCATATTTCATGCTTGAAGAAGAACTATAATTCAATTGCAAGTATAAATGATCATTAAGTCATGAACACCTTAGCCTCAAGTGAAACATTAACAGCATCCTCATGAGAAAAGAAAATCAAACACGTATAGGATTCTCCAGGGCACAAAATGGAGTGTTTATTTTTTTGAAAGGAGTGTTTTTACAGCTTATTATGAGGTGTTTAAGGCAACATGCAGATTTTGTAAAATAAAGTATCCTCAGATGATTCCATGGCAATTTCATAACATGTTGCCCCCATTATATGCTGTGCCAACATATTCGGAACAAATGCAGGGCTAGCTTTATTATCACTACATTGAGTATGTAGTCTCCCTTCAGAAATCAAGAGCCTGAAATAAGCAGTTCTGGGGAAAGACTGCTGGTTATTTACAGATCCAAATACAACCAAAATTATGCGGGATAAATGGTGATGGAAAATATAGTTTAAAATGTAATTTGGTCAGTTGTCAAGTCGATAATACAGTACACATGAAAACAACATGTCTTCTGTTACAAGCAACCTTATTAGCTGCTCCCAAAAACCTTTCAAAAAAAGTACAACCCTTGAAAAAGAGTCAAACCACCACCAGCAACATGGCCTACCAAATAGGAAAGGGAACAGGAATAGAAAGAACTGACTTCTAATCTTCATTTCTCCAATGGCCTGTGTGACTTTGGGAAAGTTACTTCAACCATTTATGCTTACTGTCCCATTTGCTAGGGATGTGCGAACAGGTTGCAGTTCAGGTTCGGCCGTTCAATTCGGTTCGTGCATTCGGTTCAGGCACACGGGTTGTTTGCCGAGTTTGGATTTGGCCGTTCAGTTCGGTCGTGTTCGGTTCGGGCGTTCGGAAAAAGTATCGCAAGTGCGCATGATCGCGTCGGAAACCGGAAATTCGAGTATGTGCGGAGCTGTGTGGCAAGAGAGTGTGTGTTTGGCTGGGTGGCTGTTCGGTTCATGTGTTTTGGCTGTTTGTGTTTGGTTTGGCTGTGTTGTTTGTCTGGTTGGTGAGTGTTGGTGTGTGGTGGGTGACTGACTGTGTGTATTGGTTGGCTGCATGTTTTAAAAAAAAAAGAAGAAGAAAGCTGTTGTGCTGATGCCATGGCTGGGGTCCAACGTGGTGCTCTTGGAGGAGGAGGACAAGGACAAGGAGGAGGAGGTTGCTGCCCCTGGACCTTTGGTGGTGGTGACTGGCTCCTTGGATAAGGAGCAAGCGGCAGGCACAGGAGGTGCTGCCAGGTTTGCAAACTTTTTTTTTACTTTGAGGACAAGAAAGGCTCTATCCATTAGAGAAATCTCACTGGCTTGCAGGTGGGTGCGTGGGTGGTGGGCATCAGTCAGGCACAAACATTGGGCATCAGTGGGTAGCAGCGAATGTTTGCCACAGAGAGAGAGGGTACTGTAGTGTGTGGGGTTCTTCCAGCAGTCAGGCATGAGCACGAGCAGCACCCCCACCCAAACATGTGCTAGGTTAGCAAGGGTCTCCACTCTCCAGTTGCCATCCCATTCCCTACGCACACCCAAATAAGGGCAGGATTTGCACATGCCAGCCAGGCCCAGGACCTTTCTATTTGCAATCCCTAGCACTCCAAGGAGGGCAGGATTTGCACATGACAGCAAGGGTACTTCAAGTTGTCATCACTACTAGCACCCAAAGAAGGGCAAGATTTTCACATGCCAGCCAGGGTCTCTCCATTTGCCATCCCATTCTCTAGCATCCCCTAGAACCCCAAGGAGGGCAAGATTTGCACATGTCAGCAAGGGTGCTTCAAGTTGCCATCACTACTAGCATCCAAAGAAGGGCAAGATTTTCACGTGCCAGCCAGGATCTCTCCATTTGCCATCCCATTCTCTAGCATTCCCTAGCACCCCAAGGAGGGCAGGATTTTCACATGCCAGCCAGGGTCACATCTCCCGTTGCCATCCCTAGCACCCCAAGGAGAGAGGACTAGAGGTATCATCATAAATGCGTGATATTACTTTGGTGTTCTTAATGTGTTCCCATTTCAGAGATGAATTGGATGATGGTCCCAGCACTGGTGCCAGGCCAAGGAAGACCCCTAGGTGGAGGTCGCCAGTGACACCCTCAGACATTCAGCAGAGAAGGTCCGATGTCTGGAGATTTTATGAGATGGGCGACGGAATCACCATATGCAAGGTAAGGCACGGGGACTGGAACAACAGGGAATGGATTGCCCTATGACCTGTTAGGAACAGAAGTCCCCTGCAGAGAGAGATTGGCCACCCAGTCCACCCACTTGTGGAGACAGAATGCAGGCAGGGCTTGACAGACCATTGGTCTGACACAGTATGGCATGTCTTATGTTCCTATCTTTTTATGATCTTTTTAGATCTGTCAGAAAAGATTCAGGCTGCAGCGTGAGGGGACCACATTGGGGTTCATTGCCCATATTGAAAAGCTCCACAACCTGATGGTGAGGCGGCAGGAGGACTCTGGCGTGGCTGTGGAACCTCAGCCTCAGCACCAGAAGAAGAGGGGGAAGGCAACCCAGAAGTGCCAGCATGTAAGCCCTTACCCCTCCTCCAGTCCCGATATGGAGTCCCCCGAGACCCGGGAGTCTGCTGCAGTCAAGGCCTTTCGGGCCGAACTTGAGAAGCCTGGCCGCCAAATGACAAAGGGTGTACGCTGCCTGGAGAACTGCCTGATGGAACAGTTGCAGGCATTTGAGGTGGATAAAAAGAAGCTGGAGGCATACGCCTAGTACGTCTCCGCCAAGATGGAATACCTGGAACTGTACCACCACCGGTCTCCATGTGGCATCGGGACGTGGAAAGGGCCGTGGAGTTTGCCATCCCATGGCTATGGGATTGAAGAGGACCGGGTGGCCTCCCCTCAGTCCTGTGCTGTTCCCCAATGCCTTCTGCCTTTCCCCCAAGTCCCAGGGGACAGGCCCAGAGACTAATAATTTCCTTTATAAGTTTCCTTTAAATGTTTGGTTTTGGTTTCATAAAGTTGTTGTTGTTTTGTTGTTGTTTAAATAGTTTTAATAAAAGTTGTTATATTTGTTGTTATGAGCTTCGTTTGACCTGTCCAATCTTTTATCCCTATGTGCTGAAGTTCTGGAAGGCAGGTGGCAAAATCTCATACATCTTGTCGATCCCTACTGGCAACATCTGGCTGGATCCACATGTAGCGTAGTTAAGGTATTAACCCAAAGATATGCCAGGCAGCAGCAGGGTCTCAACTTGCAGACAGCCCCCCCAGGAGAGGCAGGGCTTGTGTCTGTGTGGGTGTGCCAGAGAGAAAGAGAGACAGGCTCCTTGCCAGCGGGCAGCAGGTGACAGGAGCTGGTGGTCGGAGGGACTTTTATTTTCAGCAGCTTCAGCGGGCATCCGCGGGTGGGTGCAGAGGAGTAGGCTATTGGGTGGGGGGCAGGCTGGCATGCGGGCACAGGGTTTCGGGATGCAGTGGAATGGAATGCATCCCTCAGTGACTGCAATGATGCTCGAAGAATCTTGTTGATGGTTCCTGGAATGGGTGGGCATGACTTATTCAGGTACAATGGAATGACAGCCTATGTGAGTTTAATGATAATTATGTCCCTAGAATTAGTGCATAGTTGGGCACATTTCATTCATTCAAGCGGTAGGTGGTAGCAGCAGGTACAGGAATGCACACAGGCAGGCAGGCAGGCAGATATAATATGTTGTGTTATATTGATATATTCCATCTCATTCTGGTAGGTTTGCTGCTGGATGTGGGCAATGGCCATTGATCGGGCGCATGAGCACAGATGGGAGTTCTTCCTGGTTCTGGCAGGTGGCAGCTTGAACTGGATACACCTACCTCTCCCTCTCCACCCCCCATCTCTCTCATTCTAGCGGGGAGCCTCTCTCTCTCTGGCCATATAGTGCATGTGACATGCATCATGAGTGGGATCGTGTCTGTATGTTCTTCTAGCAGTGGGGAGACTTTCTCTCTCTCCCTTATTTCTCTCTCTCTGTCACCATGAACAGCAGGTTGCATAAAGATAAGGTGGAATGACAGCGCCCCATGAGCAGAATGACAGGGCACAAGAACCCTGAGGGTGGGTCCTGGGCTGGGGCTAGAGTGGCAACTTCTAGTTATAGGGCACAGCCCTCCCTGCCAGTAACTTAGGCCCCAGAATCCTGAAGGCGGGTCCAGGGGCTGGAGTGGCTGTTTCTTGATGCCATAGCACAGGCAGCATGTAGGCTTGGGGGCCATTGTCAGCACCATCGCCAGACATTGGTTGACAGGGTAGAGAACCCTTGGCACAGGTAGCATATAGGCTGGGTGCCATTGGCACCAGGGTCACCAGACATTGGTTGCCAGGGTAAAGAACCCTTGGCACAGAAAGCATATAGGCCTGGAGGCTATTTGCACCAGGATCACCATACATTGGTTGCCAGGGTACAGAATCCTTGGCACAGGCAGCATCTAGGCCGGGGGGCCATTTGCACCAGCATCACCAGACATTGGTTGCCAGGGTAGGGAGGCAGGCGGCTTGGCAGGAGCGGCAGTCAGACAGACGGAGGCAGGGTTCGAGCTTTGCAACCTTGGTGGGCAGGCAGACAGGCAGTGTTACATGAGAGGCAGTAGGGCAGGTGGTCTTGGGCAGGCTTTGAGCTAGGCAACCTGGGTGGGCAGACAGGCACCTTGGCATGGGAGGCAAGAAGGCGGACTGAGGCATGCTTTGAGCTTGGCGGCAAGCTGGGCAGGCAGACAGGCAGCGTAGCATGAGAGGCAGAAGGGCAGGCAGGCTGGGACATTGGCAGAAGGGCACTAAGACAGGCTAGCAAAGACTGTGCAGCATGAGAGAGCAAGAGCCAGTCAGCGTCACCTAGGCAGGCCGAGATCGTGTAGCCATAGGCTGGCTGGCAGGCTTACAGTTTGTTTCCCAATGCCACCCTGCATCATGAGGTCAGTCAGANGAGAGAGAGAGAGAGAGAGAGAGAGAGAGAGAAAGAGAGAGAGAGAGAGGCAGGGCAGGTGCCAGGCTTTGGGAGAGAGAGACAGCACCTCAGCAGCACAGTAGCAGTAGCAGTAGCAGTAGCAGTAGCCCTAGACCAGATCTGGGTTCTAGGTCTCATCTGTTTTTTTCATCCCTTTTCTTATTCCCTTTGCCCCCCTGCCCAGGTTATCTTACATCCCTTAGGGCTCCTCACCACCCATTACTTTCTCATAGCCAGCCCAGATCAACACCCTCAAGCTCAGTCCAGATCCCAGACTTCCTCCTTAAGCTGGCCCACACTGCTCAAATACTGATCTTTCTACCTTCCTTTCTTTCCAGACAGAGAAACTGGAGAGTCCCATTCCCAGAGCTCCCTGAATTCCCCACACAGAGACCTCAAACTCTCTTCATTAAGGTGGAGATCAGGCCCTCCCAACTCTCCTGATCCCCAGCCCTGGGACCCTAAGGTTCTACTTAGTCCAATCATATCTCCACTGTTCACATTAGTCCCACAATGTTTCTTATTCCCATGGTTCTTCTCTTTAGTCCTTGTTTCTTCAATAAATACTCATTGCATATTCCCAATAGATAATTTCCAATAAATACCTAGGAACCAATCCCCCTTGAAGCCTTCACAGTCTCAATAAATTATTCATATATAAACAACAAATCCACACAACCCATAGTCCCACAAGACTCTTTGGGGACCCTCTTCCTTTCTGAGGTCCCTGGTAACTCTTTTCCAGGATGCCATAGCACTAATCACACCAGTGCTGCACTCTGCTCTCTCCCTCAGGGCTTCGTGTGAGCTCTTCCCACTCCAGGCTGGCTCAAGCCCAGATTCCTGGGCAGGTCTCCAAGGAGCTTCCGTGCATCCTCTTGACTCCAGAGGTGCAGCCCTCCATTAGCCAGGGGTGAATGCTGCTCACCTTCTCCACCACTGTAGTAGCATAGACCTGGCCCGGCATATGTTCCTGCAGGATCCCTCTCGATATCCCATCCATGTGGGAATCAGCTCTCCACCGTTCCTCTTTATTAACAGTTCCCCACCAGTACACAGTCCTGGTACACCACCCTCTGGTTTCCAGGGCCAGTCCTAGACATGTGCCATATGTGTAGCTTCATATGGCCCTGTGGTCAGCTGGGGCCCTGCGCTTCCCTGGCTTGGTGGTAGGCTGCAGTCAGCTTCTCCCCCAATAAGCTCTTCTGCCTCCCCTGCCTCTGTCTCCATCCTAGTAAAACTGCAGTAGTAGCAGAAGACCAGACACCGATGGGACTGGGAGATAAAGCTGTTTGTTTACAAACAACTACTCCCCATGTCAGTGATCAGAAGGCTGTTACCTTGTAAAGAAGGTTCTTTGAGATAGCTCCCAACATGCTCCCAACTGGGTTGTGCATGCTCACCATATTCAAATAATAGACCACGTGATGGTCTCAAGTGCCTCTAGTATAAAAAGCACTCTTCCCCCTAAGTATGACAGTTTTTTCCAACCCTTTCTAGGACTATAAGAAAATTCCATGCGAGGCTAGAAGTTTGGGTGTTATGAGAAAGTCAAGAGCCATCTTGAAGAAATTTGTTTAAAAGGCAGCAACCTTCTGTTCTTCGAGTGGCTCCTCACAGGCCATTTTTACATGGCTCCACTGGGTGGGGGGTCCATGGGCGTGCCAGTGTGTGTGCAGGGTGTGCACACAGCCGTACACGCATCCCCGAGTGGGGGGTGAGTGGGGATGTGTGTTAGGCACACGCATGGGCACACCCACATTTACCATGGGCCTGTGCTCCGCATCATTCACACGGGGCTCCCCCACCCATGAATATGCAGAAATCTGCATGTTCATGGGTGAGAGAGGCCTGTGTAAAAAGGGCCACATTCTCACAACTGTCTTACTTATACTATTTTAGGTAGGAATTTAGGATGTAAAGCAATATCTATTCTTTCTTGGAAAATAAATCTGCAAATATGGTTCTGAGATTATTATGGCTGCTATTTCACTAACTCTTCTTAATGAAGTTATTGTTAACAGGAATACTGTCTTTAAACTCTCACCCCATAACCAGTTCATTTGCACCCCCCCCATATAATCAATAATGCTTCCCCTGGGGTACAAATTAAATGGTTATGGGTGGGGGGCAGCGTGAATTGATTATGGGGGCACAATTGAACTGGTTATATATATGACTCTTTTCATGGCATAATGCGCTTAATAGGCTTGCTGCATCTTGTGTGTTTGATAGCAGCACCTGTGGACCGGTTGCACCGCATGTGTACACAAGGCTCAGGCGGCACCAGCAGCAAGAAGCAAGAGGTCCTGGAGGCTAGGCTGGCTAAGCTCACCCCCCTCCACCAGTAAGGAAGTAGATGCAGTCAGTCTCTCTGTGCCTGCCTCAGCTCCTGCCCAGTTGCCCCTGCACTCCTGGCTGGGGAAGTGGGGGGGGGGGGAAGCATTGGGAGGCCATGCTTGTCTATGGCCACTCTACTAAGCACCAGGTAAAGCAGCCAAGGGGTGCCAAACTGGGGGGGCGGGGGAGAGCATGGGGAGGCTATGCTTCTCCATGGCTGTTTGGCGGGGTGGAGAATGAAAATCCTTCCTGTCCAGAGTAAATTTTATGTAAATTTACACATTTGCATAATTAGATGGGGCCTAATTATGCAAATTAGGCCCCACACCAAGAGTTGGCACATGGCCTCACAAAGCCTGGGGCTGACCCTGCTGGTTTCCCACATAGTTCTCAGAACTCCCTGACCAGGCACTGTCCCTCCTGAGTCAGACAGGCTAAACCACTAAACCCTGGGTCTCTCCTGTCCAGTCCTACTCCTGGGCTGTTCGTTCCAGAAGGGATTTTTCCAAACTCCTGCTGCTCCAGACTCTGCTGGCCAAGCACCATCCCTCCTGGAACCAGCTTAGAGCAGAGCCCCTCCTGGCTCTTGCCCCTATAGCCTTTGGAGACAGAGCTCTCCCTCCTATCTCCCAAACTACTTTCACTCATCTCTCACTCAGATTGGCCCCAGCCCAGTCTTCTGGGCTCTCACAGTCTGGGCTGGCCCCTCTCAGGTCCATTAGCCTGGCCTCTGGCTACCACGGCTATGGTGCCTTAGGTGCTGTCCTACACCAGTACAATGCCTGCAGCTGCCCTGCCTGTGATATCTCAGGCCAGCGTTAACCCTCTTAAAGGGCCCGGCAGCACTCCTGATTGCACCTTGTTACAATGGTCTTTTAATGGCAAGTTTCACAACAATTTCAATAGGACTTAAATTTCTGGAGGAACAAATATAGTCCCAGAGGTTGGTGATATACATGAAAATTATTATTTCTATTTCTATAAACATTTTTGCCATAAAGCATGCTTCAGAAAATGTTTCAAATTTATTTCCTATTTCCACTGAAGTGGCTAAGACCTCTTAGTTCTGACTTTATCAGTCTTCTGTGTTTGATTTCATTTTCCAGATACCATTATTCCATTATGTACTTTTCCAGTGAAAAAGCAAAACCTTGTACAGTAATATATTCAGCATTTGCATTAGCCTGATCATTTGAGAAAATGTCTAGTGCCTATTGGTGCCATTGCAGAATGATTCCCGCTGGCACATTTAATAGTGCATTGTCCGGTTTCATTCTAAATGACCCAAGCAGCAGGAATTCCACCACTTCTCTTGGGAGATTATTACACCACCTAATAAATCTCATTATGAACAATAGATGTAAGCTGCCTGCTGTTGCCAGAATGGAATTCTTCTGTTGGCCATATCTGTACTCATTTGGCTGACATACTCAAGTGGAGCTCGGTTAAAGTTAAATGACTTACAGCCCAATTGTGAGGTTTGGTGAATATGAAAAGCACAGCATTTTCTCATGGTTGTAATGCCTGAAGCATCAGAAATTAAATAAACACATACATCCAGTTTTGTTTTGTTATGGTCTTTTTTAAAAAATCCAAAAAAACACCATACTATATAAATAATACATAATACCATTTCTCATAAACTTTAAACATGGAGAAACAGTAGATATTATTTATTGGATGATATGATGGATAAAGATGGAGATATCATTTATTGGACCAGCTTCCAATTGGGACCACAACATGATACTGAATTTAGAACGCAAGGAGTCAGTTTATATAACTGAGAAACTGAAAGATGTTTGTGTACATTTATGTATATACACACGGGCACACATGCGTGGGTAAGGGTGGGGAGAGTTGCTGTTAGGAAAAACTTTGCTGGCTTATCAGTAGAGGTGAAACAAATCATAAAAGCATATCATTGACATTTTTGGGTAGTCATCCAACTATTTAAATAAATAAATGTGCAGCCAAAAAAAATATCATTTATTTGAGTCTTCAGATATTTTGTTTCAAATATTCCACTTGTTCTGGTTATTTTATCCATAAAAATTGACTGAGCTGAATACTCAAAACAAAATGTTTGAAATAACCTGAAACACCGACCCGCACAAAATGAAACAATATCCAAAATGGGGTAAACAATGTGGAACCTAAGAGTGCTTCATATTCGCTTCATCGGATTAGATTCAAAGCAGGCAAAATTGTTGGTTATGATTGTCACAAAGGAACATAGGGTCACACACGTGTAAAACGGGACTACATGTAGACTACAAGTCTGGTAAATATGTAATGCCAAAGGTTCCACATGGGTGTAAGGTTACAATGGAGAACTGAAAAACCCATATCACAGCTGTAACACGTGACAAGCTCCAGGAAATACAAAGAGAGATAAAGGATGGGTATTGAGGACTCTTGCCAGACAGCCCTGTTGAGGTGTAGATTGACTTCCATGTTTGCCTGGGTTGCCTACGTGACCAACCCCATGATTCCCCAAAGATGGGAACAGACACAAAGAAGGGGGAAAACTATTTAAAGTGGCCAGTGAGTCACCTTGAGGCTCTTCTATCCTAAAGCCATCTTGAGAGCTGATCTACATGTGAAAGCCTGCCTGCCAGCAGCTAGGCTGGAGAAACATGAGCAGAGAGACATGATTTTGCTCTTTACCAACTAAGAAGCCAGTGCCCAGTCATTCTACCTTTATGACTGAGGAACAAGAAGCTTATGGACCTTTATAGGGTAAGATGCCTATTTAGGAACTCAAACAGTATAGATCAGGAATGCGTTATGCTTACCTTTGATTTCTAGTAACCACTCTGTATCAACTATCTTGCTTATGTAATCAATACACTTACTTCTTATCTTTATGAAGAAGTGTCTGTGTCTAACATTGGAACACAAGTGAGCAACAAGAGCCCTCAAGCTCTTGCGAACCCAGAGAGTTCCCAAACGGGAAGGATTGGGCCCTTGTGTGACAAAGGAGTTTCATTGTGGCACACTTGAATTAGCCAGAGAGAGAAACTAATTCAAGAGAGCTGTGCGCAAGGGAAACTGAGTCACTCAAACCCAGTAAAGTGGGGGGGTGTACCCTCCAACCCGTGACAGTGATACTTGATGCAGATATTCTTTTCTGCTCTCCTTATCAATAGGGACCTAATGGCTACTGTGCCATTAAACACCAATCATTCACTCTTATCAATAGGGCTGAGATTAGAGCAAGTGTCCTCATTCTGAAAGGAAATGATGACCTTTCAGGAGAGCTTGTGAATGTCCGCTGGTACTTCGCCAGCTTCCAGTGATCCTGTGCTTCCACCAATTCTTTCATCATTTTTGTCACTTTCTGGGACTTTGTCACTTTCTGGGACCTTTTCGTAAAAGCTTGAAACTCCATCCTTGGTTTCTTGTGTTTTTCTATGAGAATAATATTCTTGTCTCATTCTTGCAAATGAGGATATGAGAATCAGCTGGATTCTCACTGAGAAACATGAGAATCTCAAAAAACAGCATACCAAATGCTGATGAGGAGGAGGAGGAAGCCACGCTGTCCCCATCCCCAGCTCTCTTAGCTTGTCTGCAGCTCCCAGCTCGGGGGACAGAGACCAGGACTGAGTCATCTCTGTGGGAAGCTACTAAGAAAGCTCCAATAAGGAATTATCAGGAATGGGAGGGGGGACAGCAGGAGGGAGGAGCAGACTCAGCAGACATCTTTAGCATTCTATTGGCTAGCAGGAGTCAGCAGCCAATAGAATGCGGGACAACAAATATATTTTTGTGTGGCTTTATTCCACACAATGAAACTTTACTCCCTGAGTGGGTAAAAATTCCTTGTCCTTGGCACTTTCCCTTTGAGTGACAGGCAGCTGGACCATCTTCACCACTTTCCTCCTCTTGACTTAAACAGAGCACAGACAATGGCATCAAAACTGGCCTCTCACTCCTTCCACATAGCAGGATCAATTGTGGCCACCATTTCTTCCCTTCTGGTTCCCTGTTGTGAGCAGCAGTCTGGCACCACACTGACATCCATTTCTCAGTTCCACACACAATGCAACAGCTCAGCCAGCACAGTCAGGGGTTAGAGGCAGGCTAAGGTTCCTCCCAGAGCAGGAAGTAAGGCAGAGTGTGCGGGTTATAAATATTTATAGTAAATAAATCATAATAAATAAAAAACAATGTGTATTTTCAAGGAGGCAGCAGCGGTGGCAGAGTGGGACTTTGCTTAGCATCAGAAGAGACTTGTAGTTTGCAGGGAGGGGGCAGCTGTGCCAGGAAGGATTTGCTTAGACTCAGTGGAGAGTGAGGGTTTCAACGTGCAGATGAAAAGGATGTTGCAATGTGTTCTGTATGAGGTAGCCTATGTGGGCAAGACTGGGGTAGTGTCCGCTAGGGTGGGAAGACTGTGTCATGTCCTTAAGCCCTTTAAGGACATGACAGAGACCCTGAGCATAACGATAGCCATCTTGAGCCAGGTCATCCTCCTGGTCCGAATTCTGGGCAGGAAACTGGCAGGCTTCCTGAGGGACCAGGCTCAGGGGCTGGATGACAGGTGCCTCATAGCAATTCTGATTGGTGGCCCTGGTACAAAGGATGCAGGACAGACGAGAAAACACTTGAACCCACTGGCTGGGAAAAAGGAATACATTCTTGCCACCACAGGTGAAGGGGAGTGTTTCAGCTTTTTCCGTGGACTTCACCCTTGCAAGTTGATACCCTGCAGGTATCATTGGCATTGCAGGTGCCAATGCCAGTGCCATTAACATCTGCCTCTGCTCCTCCTCTTCCCACCTGCCTTGCACTGCCTGCTACTGCTGCTCCTCCTGCCAATATGCCTCTCTCTAACACACACACAAGTTCTGCCCCCCTGGGTTGATACCCCTAAGTTGATACCCTGCCTGACTTTGTGCTGCCAATGTCTGCTGCCTCTGCTCCTCCATCACCTGCCAACACTGCTGGGTCCTGCCAGTGCATGCCTCTCTCTCACACATCCTGCTCCCCAAGACAATTGCTACTTGTTGATGCGCTGACACACCTGGGGGTGCCAAGGACAGTACCAAATGCCCAGAACTGCTTGCCCCACACACTACCATCTGTCTCCTCCTTCCTCTGTGAGACACAGTGCCTGCTGCTTCGGTGCCCCTCGGCCCCAGTGCCTGCTGCCTACCAGCGTCTGATCTTGCTCTGTCTCCTGCCCGCATACTATTTCTGCCACTCTGCTTGTCAACGTTGGAGAAGGGGGAAAGTGCTTTGGAGGCAAAATGGAAGTGCATTCTAAGCCTTAGGAAGCCCTGCAGTGAATTCCTTTGGAATCCAATGCAAAAGCTAAAATGAAACTATAATGAAAAAAATGTTGAAAATGAAATTTCATAAATGAAACAAAAAAAATATTCAAAAATGAAAGCAAAAAATGACATGGGCCCCTTCTGCATACCCTTACTATACTAGGGGTGGGAATATTGGTATCAGATAAATCCAATACACCCGATAATCAGATTATCACTGGTATCAGCATAGTGATACCACAAGTGAATGGCCACAATGTAAAAAAACCGGTAAAGTGGCCAATGTTAAAAATCCAGTATGCCGATACTAGTAAATCCGATACCAGGGAGATCTGATATCGATAAATCTGGTATCCGGTATTCTCCCGTGTCCCATCCCTACTATACACTCACGAAAAGCAAAATGACTTCTTTTTTTGCTCTTTAGCACCACTTTTTTGAGCCCTTGATTCAGTAACAATGGTGCAAATCGGAAAACAGCAAATTGGTAACTGGGTACAATGGCAAAAATGGTAACTAAGGGGTTAAACAGTAGCTTAGTAACTTAGTAAATGGTAATTCAGGTGCCTGCTTATTGCCCAATCCACCTGAGATGATTTGGATACCAGAAATGCACCAGGTATCCCTATTTTTAGGTACTCGTTTCAGCTCCAATCCTGTTTCCAACTGTGGCAAACATTGGGCATTTTTACACATACCTCAAAGTTCCACATTTTTCAATCTTCTGGGTGTACATGTCCACAAGTAAATTTCGGATGCATTTTTCACACACACACTGCCCTGAGGCAGTTCCTGGATGCATTCTTCACACAAACACTGCCCTGAGGCCTGTCTCTTATACACATCTAGATGTGTATAAGAGACAGGCACAAGGCACAGGCGGCACCAGCAGCAAGAAGCAAGAGGTCCTGGAGGCTAGGCTGGCTAAGCTCACCCCCCTCCACCAGTAAGGAAGTAGATGCNGTGATTTAGACACACAGAAAGTTCAGGATGTAACAGCAAACATGCAGAAGAAATGTGTATGTAAAAACACCCATTGAATACCTCAGAAGTGTGCAAAAACAGTGCATCCGTTTCTTGCTGTTCGCTCCCATCTTCCATCGGACAAAGGTTCTGTATCCCAACCAACTTAGGTAAAAGCTACTGATGGAGCTATCTTCCCTGAACTTCTGATCAGTGTGAGTAGCACTGATTTCTTTATGTATTCACCCATGGAAGTGGTTTTGAGAAGTGATTTTCACAGGCAGATTGAGATTAATGTGTTGCAGTAACCAACCACACATGAAAACTTAAGGAGTGCCGAATATATAGAACTGATATTGACTATGGTTTTTACTTAAAGAATAGTGTGTTGTAGAGGGCAGGTGTGAAAAACTGTCAGAATCCTGATCTTAAACCAGTATCTTTGGGGTTCTGGAGCAATGGCCTCCCTGCAGAACCACCACCACACTTTGGGTGTAAACAAATGGGAGGATAGATGGAGTCTGTGTTTGGTCAATGCACACACACACACCCCCACTCCTATGTTTAGTGCATACAGCCTAATAAATGGGCAGCCCCCACTCACAGCCGTACCATGACAAACCTAATGAACATGCAGGCGTTCTTCCCTGACACATAATTAATGGGCTATGGACACGTGGGTGCACATTAGCCTACATTCACAATCTAATTGACAGGACACAGACATGTCAGTGAATATTATCTTGCATTTGCCCACACAGTGGGATCCACATGATCAGAGACCTGTCCGTGAGACGGGGCTGTGTATCCAGTGGGTGGTGGCCATGTGTCTAGTGGGGGTTAACACCTAATAAATGAGTAGGTGGACAGGACACCCACTTGGTGTGGACTATCATCTTATTTGCTAAACACTTTTTTTAATGCAGCCCAGAATCTGCCTACTAGTCCCCTGATTTCAGTCCTTTGCCAGACACCCCAACTTCCTAATCAGCTGCCTTCTCAGGTAAAGGCTGCCCTTCAGCAATAACAAGCTGGGCAGATCAGCTAGGGATGTGTGAACAGAGTGTGGTTTGGATGTTTGGCTGTTCAGTAGTTCGGCTTGAAAACCAAGTTCGGGTTCGATAGTTCGGTTCGAAAAAGTTCAGTCTCGCCAAACGTTTGGTGGAGTTCGGACACACCGTGAGGCTTGGGGTGCTCCAGGGGCCCCCAGGGGGGCCCATGATGGCATGGCAGACCATTAGAGACCCAGAAGCAGCAGCAGCAAAGACCGGGAAGGCTTGATGCTTGGCACCCCGGCTTGCCTGGGCAGGCAGGTTCAGCGCTTGGCCCCTGGGGGTGCCTGTGGTGGCATGGCAGGCCATCAGAGACTGAGCAGCAGCAGCAGAAGCAGAGACCAGGAAGGCTTGATGCTTGGAACCCTGGCTTGCCCGGGCAGGCAGGCTCGGCGCTTGGCCCCTGGGGGTGCCCGTAGTGCTAGGACTGGTCGTCTGAGACACAGCAGCAGCAGCAGAGACCGGGAAGCCTTGGCGTTTTGCACCCCGGGTTGTGCCTGTGGCACTGGGGCTGGTTGTCAGAGACCCAGCAGCAGCAGCAGCAGCAGCAGCAGGAGGAGGCGCAGAATCCATGGCAACAGCAGCAGCAGCAGATAGACAGACACCTTGATGAAAAGCAACTGCTCCACCAACTTGGCCCCAAGTCTCAGGAGGTGCAGCGGGCAAATGTCCCCCACCATTGAGAACATCCATTCGCTGGGGACACTGGTTGGTGGGCAGGAAAAGAGACCCATGGTCACAATGGACAGGGCCAGACACACGTCCCTCCGAGCGCTGTGTCACCACCATCTTCTGCCCCTCCCATATGTTCCATTGAACCCATCGACATGAGCTTCCTGGACGACCCCATGGACAGCGGTCCCATCAACAAGATAGAGATCAGCATGGACTGCGTCTGGGTGCAGGATATGGACGTGAGTGACCCCATATGGTTGAGTAGCAAACCACCTGTCAAATCTTGCCTGGGATTTGGTCTCTGGCACACTCGGAGCTGCCACCACCTGTTCTGGTGCCCGTAAGGCAGGAAATGGGGCATGTGGCAGAGGTGGCAGGGGACGTGCCAGTGGAGCAGCAGCAGGCATCAGCAGCAGCCTAAGCCCATCACCACGCCCCAAACTGCACAGGCCTGATTTTGGCAGTCAGGCTGCAGAAGCTCCCAGCAGTGGCACTAGCCAGGGTGTGGTTCGACAGCGCCTCCTGCCAGAGTCCTCCATTGCCACGCAGGGCACTGGAAGGCCTGCACTCCAGGAGGCTGCAGCTGTCTCTGCTGCGGCAGCTTTAGGAGCAGGTGCAGGTGCTTCGGGGTTGGATGTTCCTCCAGGGCCACAAATGTCCCTGGCCCCCATTATTGAGGTGATCCCCAGCAGTCCAGGGCTGGTGGATCCCACCCTGGCTGCTAGAGGTAGAGTCTGATACCCAGGCAATGGCAGCAGGGAGAGGAGCAGCAGCAGCAGCAGCTATAGGGGGTACAGAGAGAGTGGCAGCAGCATGGTGGGCAGTTCATCAGCCTCAGGGTCCCAGTACTCCCCTTCGCGGGACATCACTCTGATTGGGGACAGCAAGGCAGACACTAGTTCTGAGGAGATGTCTGGTGTTGTTCTTCCCCTCCCAGAAGCACTGTCAGTGATGCATCACCCGGTGCAGGCCAGAAGGCAGGAGGGGGCAAAAAATCCTTGGTCTGGGCAGGGCGCATTTTAAGGTGGTGCGGGCAGATGATTCCAAGGAGGTGCAGTGAAGTTTGTGCCAGAAGGCAATGAAGCATGGGCAGGTGCTCACCAACTTTGGCACAACTGCCATGGCGAGGCACCTGAAGGGATGCCACAGCGCTGTGCTGCTAAGTGGGCAGGCAGGGGCAGTGGATGCCAGCAGGTTCCCAACTGCAGTGGCTAGTCATCCGCCTCCATCAGTGGGCAAGCATCCTGGTCTAACAGCTGCCAACAGCAGCAGAAGTGGTATCGCTGCTGGGGGGAGCAGCATCAGTGCACCATGGACGAGCTGGGGTGGGGGGAGCTGCCAACTCCATTGGCACATAAGCACTGGGGAGGAAGCTGTCTTTTAACTGAAAGTCATGCGCATGTTGGAGGAAAGGATTGCACTTGATGGGCAACCCTTCTTGACAGTCGGGGACATGGGATTTAGGCACCTGATTGGCTTCCTGGCCCCCCAGTTTAAGCTTCCCTCGCACACCACCCTGAGTCAGGCTGCCACTGATGCCTGACAGTCTGCAATGCCCGGCCCTGATGGTGACTAGAACAGTATAGAACCCAACCCAGAACAGCATAGAGCGAGCAGAACTGGAGGCCTGCCAGCACCACCCTGAGTCGGCAGGTGGTGCCAGCCCTGGACCGGGCTTTAAATGAGCGGATGAGGGAGCAGATGGCAGGGGTTGAGGGTGCCACCGTCCACTTTACTGTTGACCTGTGGTCAAGTAGGAACGTGCAGCATGCCTACTTGGCAGTGACTGACGACGCACTGGTGGCAGGACCCGGAGGCAGCATTTGGCAGTAGCAGGAGGGATCCCAAATCAGTGTATAGGTGGGCCCTGCTTCAGGTGGAAGTCATGGACGCTGAAGCCCCCACACTTCTCGAAACATCAAGGCACCCCTGACCACCATGGTGAGGGAGTGGGTCATGCCAGGCATGCCCTTCACCAAGGGGTGCTTGGTGATGCACCACAAGGCCAAAATATTGAGGGCAGTCCATGAGGGGGGCTCCACCAGCATCCCTCCCTTCACCTGGTGTTCAGGGATGCTCTGGGCTTGAGGGAGAAGGGGGGTTGGGGCAGGCACCCTTAGTTCTCTGATCAAAAGGGAGAGGAAGTTGGCCGACAGTTTCTTTAACTGGAGTGTGATGGGCAGCGACCTCCTCCAGGCAAAGCAGGCTGAGCAAGGCTCCCCAGTGCACCAGCTGGTGCAGGATGTGTCCACCCAGTGGAATTCCTCCACGTTCCTGATGCTTGAGTGGCTTCTCGAGCAGAAAGCCTCTTTGCATCAGGTTCAACTGGTGACAGACAGCGGGCCACCTCCAGGGTACTATGGGGTGGAATGGGAGATCCTGGAGCTCGATGGGCACTGGAAAGGTGAGCTGGTGGAGAGGGTCTGGCAGGCAGAGAGGGCTCTGGAGAGTGTGCGGTGGCAGCAGCAGCAGCACACCCCTGGGGATGGTGGGAGTGGGAGCAGCAACCCCTTTCAGCTGGTGGAATCCATCTCTGCCCCCAGCCTGAGCAGTAGCAGCACCAGCAACAGCACCCCTATTGCTTCTGGATGACATGGATGGACAGCCCTCCCTGCCTGAGGGTGGGTCCTGGGGCTGGGGTGGCTGCTTCTTGAGGCGGTGGAATGACAACTCCCCATTAGTGGAATTATGGCCCCAGAACCCTAACAGTGGGTCCTGGGGCTAGAGTGGCATCTTCTTGATGCAGTGGTATGACAGCCCTCCCTGTCTGTAACGTAGGCCCCAGAACCCTGTGGGTGGGTCCTGGGGTTGGAGAACTTTGAAGGCCGAAGTGGAGAAGGGTTCCAAGTGACAGCTCCCCATGAGTGGAATGACAGCTTCAGAACCCTGATGGTGTGTCCTGGAGCTGGAGTAGCTGGCACCCCTGCTTGGCCGGGCATTGCAGGCTGGTAATGCTGAGTGGCACTGCTTCAGAGCACCCACTCAGATGGAGTGTTTAGGGAGGGATTCAGCTACCAGAGCAGCAAGCCACCATGCACTCCCTCTGTCATGGACCATGGGAGAGGGGGAAGCACACTTGACTGGCCTTTGCAATTGACATGTTCCCGCCCTGTGTGAGCCCTGGGGAACTCAGGCTCCCCAGGGCTCCTGGCTATGTCTTCTGAGGCCATGTCTCCTGCTCACTGAGTTCCAGGAGAGTGTCGCAGTTCCGGCGGCATCCGATCAGCTCTCGCTGGTCCATGAAAATCCTTAACTTGGCCCAGGGAAAGCCGCCGGCTCTGCTCCTGTGGGACACAGACAGCTATTTTAGAGGAGGTATCCAGCATCATCACCGAGGCAGGTGAGGAAATAGCCAAGAGGAGCTTGCTTGCAGGCTGGCTGGCATGGGTGGGGGAGCAGCAGAGGCCCAGACAGGATCATACTCAACAGAGCTAAAGAAAGAGGAGGGCCACTGCGGTGAGCCTTGAAGCATAGCGCGTGGGCCCTGGTGGAGCTGACCCAAGGTGAAGATCTTGGTGGTAGCAGCAAATAAATAATAATATTCAAATGACAAGCCGTGGCACAGCAGCGGCAGCATTGGAAGCAGAGCAGATATTGGATTGTCTGGACACAGAACCCATGGCACAAACAGCATAGGTGGCATTAGCAGTTGAACCCTGAGGGTGGGTCCCAGAGCTAGAGTGGCAGCATCTGGCTGCAGTGGAAGGACAGTCCTCCCAGTTCCTGCCCTTTATGTGCGTATCCTTCTGAAGAAGGTTGAAGTGAGTTTTTGACTATTTTTGTAAACACCCCCCCCCCACACACACACACACACGTTTCTATTTAAATAGAATTTGTCCCTGAATGCTTGAATGGGAAATCTCTTTGCCCTCTTTGCCAATGATGCAGGCTGGCTTGGCTGGCATGGGTGGGGGAGCAGCAGAGGCTCGGCCAGAGCATCAGTGATCGTGGTGGTAGTAGGAAATAATCAATCATATTCAAATGAGAACTTTGAAGGATAAAGTGGAGAAGGGTTCCATGTGAACAGCAGTTGTTGAACATGGGTCAGTTGATCCTAAGAGACATGAGCCGGGCCCTTCCTGGGGATCGCCCCAGGCTGGCTGCCATGGGTGGAGGAGTGGCAGAGGCCTGGCTAGGGCTCGGTGGCTGGCACCCCTGCTTGGCTGGGCATTGCAGGCTTGCATCCTACTCTCAAGATCTGAACAAGCTATTCTGCCAATTGGTCAAGTCTTGCCCAGTGGTGAATCACGTGGCCACCAAGTAGCAGACATTGGGTTGCTGGGGAAGAACCCGTGGCACAGACAGCATAGGCGGCATTGGCAGCAGCAGCAGACACTGGATTGCCTGGGTACAGAACCCATGGCGAAGACAGTGGAAACAGCATTGGCAGCAGCAGCAGACATTGGATTGCCCAGGTACAGAACCCATGGTACAGACAGTGGAGGCAGCATTGGCAGCAGCAGCAGACACTGAATTTCCGGAGTTCAGAACCCATGGCACAGACAGCAGAGGCAGCATTGACACCACAGGATCAGACATTGGATTGCCCAGAGGTGGCATTGGTTGCATTGGCACAGCAGGAGCAGGCATTGGATGTGAACATTCCATGTGAACAGCAGTTGTTGAACATGGGTCAGTTGGTCCTAAGAGATGCGAGGCAGGCCCTCCTTGTGGATTGACACAGCTGTGGCAGGCATCACCCGTCCTTCCCTGCCCCGCCCTCCATGCTGTCCTCCATGGCGGCAGGGTCGGGGGTCTCGGCGTGTGCATAGCAGCTGACTTTGAACAGGTGCGGACCAGGGGAATCCAACTGTTCCAGTAACTTCGGGATGAGGATTGGTTCTAAGGGCCACCATGTTGTGCTCCTCCCATCACTGCACTGGGGTGCAAACTGTCTTTCAACTGAATGCCATGCGCATGTTGGGGGAAAGGATTAGGTGCAAACCAGGGGAATTCAACTGTTTCGGTAATCTTGGGATGAGGATTGGCTCTAAGGGCCACCATGTTGTGCCCCTCCCATCACAGCACTGGGGTGCAAGCTGTCTTTCAACTGAATGCCATGTGCATGTTGGGGAAAAGAATTAGGTGCAGACCAGGGGAATCTGACTTTCAGTAACCTCGGGATGAGGATTGGCTCTAAGGGCTGGGCGTTGCAGGTGCATCTGAGCTATGGCCGTCTACAAAAGTGTGGAGCAAATGGCTAATTTGCAGTACCAGCAGCAGCGGCAGAGGCCCAGCCAGGGCTTGATGCCGGGCACCCCTGATTGGCCGAGCCTTCCAGACTGGAGGGAAAGGATGTGGAGTGGCTGGGTTTTCCTTCCCAATCATTTCACCTATGAAATCCCATCTTTCTCAGAGCACTCAGCTGCATAGAAAGTGAAGAGTCTACTGAAATCCTATAGTCTTTGGTGTGTGTGTGTGTGTGTGTGTCAGAATATGTGATGTTTCAGGGTACAGTCCTGGAGAGGCTGTAGTTGAGCTCTGCATCGATGTGCATTGACAGCAGCAGCAGACATTGGATTGCTGGGGCACAGAACACGTGGCACAGAGAGCAGAGGAAGCATGGGCAGCAGCAGCGGACATTGGATTGACCGGACACAGAACCATTGGCACAGACAGCAGAGGTGGCATTGGCAGCAGCAGCAGACTTTGGATTGCCCAGAGGCAGCATTGGCAACATTGGCACAGCAGGAGCAGACTTTGAATTACCCAGAGGCAGCATTGGCACAGCAGGAGCAGACATTGGATTGCCCAGAGGCAGCATTGGTAACATTGGCAGAGCAGGAGCAGACTTTAGATTGCCCAGAGGCATCATTGGATTTGGCAAAGCAGGAGCAGACTAGATTTCCAAGAGGTATCATTGGCAACATTGGCACAGCAGGATCAGACTTTATATTGCGCAGAGGCAGCATTGGCAACATTGGCAGAGCAGGAACAGACTTTAGATTGCCCAGAGGCAGCATTGGTAACATTGGCAGAGCAGGATCAGACTTTATATTGCGCAGAGGCAGCACTGGCAGCATTGGCAGAGCAGGATCAGACTTTAGATTGCCCAGAGGCATCATTGGCACCATTGGCACAGCAGGATCAGACTTTAGATTGCCCAGCAGCATCATTGGATTTGGCAAAGCAGGATCAGACTTTAGATTTCCCATAGGTATCATTGGCAACATTGGCACGGCAGGATCAGACTTTAGATTGCCCAGAGGCATCATTGGCAACACTGGCACATCAGGATCAGATTTAGATTGCCCAGAGGCATCATTGGCAACATTAGCACAGCAGGATCAGACTTTAGATTGCCCAGAGGTATCATTGGCAACACTGGCACAGCAGGATCAGACTTTAGATTTCCCAGAGGTATTTAATATCTACAACAGCCTAGTCCTACAAACACACTATAAAATATTAAAACTGAATTCACTACACACTATCGCTACCTATCCTCTATAGTTAAGCTAACTCCTACATCTATGGTATCGCTCTCTGTTTCTCTCTGTATGTATACACACACACACACACACACACACAGGGATGGAGGGGGGGACACAGACAGCTCACAACAAACAACACAGGAAGGGGTACAAAACTGAAATGAAACCTAAATCAATGTAATCCTAATCTAAATAAATCCAAAAACAGGGGAAGGGAATCAGGGATGGAATATATACAGGGAGGAGGGAAGGATTCAATGGAGGGTAGGGAGAAAGAACAGAGGAAGTGTTAAAAAATAAAAATAACACCTAAATCTATCTAATCTAATCTAAATAAATGAAACTATGAGGTAAATGTGTGGAAATGTGTGAAATATTAGGAGGATGGCAATGGATTAGGAACACAAACTGCTGTGAGAGACTTCTGAAAATGCCTGCTGACAGGATCAGTGGCTAGCTTAGAAGGAATTGGAAGGGAGGGGGAGGGCAATGACTTTTGTTACTTGCTGCGCCTGCCTTACCACAAGTCCCATTGGCTCTGTGCAGCCTAGCCCATGACCAATTGCAACTTGTGAAGCCAGTGGTCAGAGGAAAAGAGGGCTTGTGATTGGGCAGGCTGGCTGCTAGTCCAAGCCTCTCCACCCCTGGGGCCAGGAAGTCTGCTCCTTGGGTGGCCCCGGCCCCTCTCCTCCCTGGGCTTGTTTACCCTATTTTTCCCACCCGAACACCGCCAAACTCCACTGAACTCAATAGAACTGTTTGGTCTTTTGAAGGTTTGTTTCAGACCGAAGTTCGGCCTGAACACCCAACATCCGAACTTTGTTCGCACATCCCTAAGATCAGCATTCCTGGTTCTTGTTCCTGCTCCATGCTTGTTCTGCCTTGTACCAGAGTCTGCCCTGCCTGAGCACTGTCCTTCCCTTTTTCACCTCATGAACTTCAGCCTGATCTGTTTCTGCCTGACCTTGGGATCTTTTTTATTATTAATTATTATTATTAGCAAGCATTTATATAGCCATTTACCTGGCACTTTACAAAGTAATGGAATAGACACGGTTCTGCCTAAGTCTGTTCCCACCCTAGCTTAGTTCATTCTTGCCTGCACCTTGAAGTCTGTCCCTAGACACTCTTGACCCTTATGAAAACCAAATGAGTGGTGGATAACAGGTTGCTATTCAACACTAAACTTGGTATTTCCTTTCTTGCCAGTATCTGATGAAAAAAAGAATGTGAATACTTTCAATCTGAACACCTGTTAAAGAGTTTGTTCTTCATTAATAACACACATCCTTATATCATCCAAAGAGTGACTTTTCTCGTTAAGGTAAAACAGATCTATCTTTAGAATCAGTTGTTTTGTTTGTTTTGCAGCCTAGTGATTAAAACAGCTGCCTGTCAAAAATGAAGTGGAACTGTGAACAAATTATTAGTATTCAAATGAAATGGGCTTTTAACTTTCATTGTGTTTACACAGAAGAAAATGTGGGTGCTTTACGTTTATAATGCTATTGATTATTGTTGCTGAGTTTTTAATTTCACCAAGCCATGAAAAACACTGCAGGAGCACAAAATGTTGTTTTGTTGGCACTTTGGGCATATGTTCAGATTGCGAATGACAACTAATTTCAAATAGAGTTCTTGCAGCTTAGTTTTCAAGAAGACATGCCTGTAAATGTTTTTTTATAATGAACATCTCATTACATGTTGATTCAAACTTAAGGATATTTGTAAGAGGAACTTGAAAAATTTCAGGGTGAACAATGCAAACCAGGAAATTGCAGCTGCCAGCTAGCAATACACCACAATAGCGGACTACATTGATCCATGGATTCAAAATACTTAAGATGTGATTGAGAGAGAGGACAGTCAAGAGGATGAAGAAGAAAATACAGCAGATTTTAGGTACATCAGCTTCAGCTTCAGCCTTTGTGGCAAGGACTACCACTCAGGAACTGAACGTCTTAGCCACTAATGATGCTGCAATGTGAAGAGCAATAGCAGAACCTCCTTGACATTTATACTATTATATTTTCAAGACAGATACCTTTCTACTGCTAGTAGTGAGCTCACATGTACTAACTTGTGAAATTAATGACAACTACATGTTTACAATTTCCTAAAATTACAGTTTAATAAAGTTGCCTTAACATACAATTTACTGTTATGTTAACGTTTCAGTTAACAACTCAGGCCCTGCAGTCTCGGTGCTTACCTGGTGTTTGTCTGCTGTAGGGGATTGGATGAGGGTGAGCCGCCTGAGACTAAATTCTGACAAGATGGAGGTGATAGCTGTGAGGAAGGCCGGAGGCAGGGGGTGGCCCCCAGCATTGATAGGGTCCAGTCCCCTCCCCCCAGTTTCTCAGGTCCGGAGTCTGGGGGTGCTCCTGGACCCAGAGCTCCGCGTGGATGCTCAGGTGACAGCTGTGGCGAAAGGAACATTTCGCCAGTTACATCTGGTGCGTCAGCTTAGGCCCTATGTCTCAGACTCAGATCTGGCCACGGTCATCCATGCTTTTATTACCTCGAGACGGGGCTACTGCAACACACTCTACGTGGGGCTACCCTTGGTAATGGTTCGGAAACTGAAGCTGGTGCAGAATGCGGCGGCCCGTCTCTTAACGGGGATGAGCCGACGCGAGCATAAAACACCGGTGCTTCGCTCTTTGCACTGGTTGCTGGTAGGCTTCTGGGCCCAAATCAAGGTGTTGGTGCTAACCTTTAAAACCCTAAATGGCTTGGGCCCCACCTATCTGCAGGACCACCTCACCCTCCGGGTCGTGGAGCAGCCCCTGTGGTCGGCTGGGGGTGCCCTCCTCAGGGTTCCCCGGGGTTCCCGGGTGTCTACTATGAGGATGGCGTTCTCCGTGGCTGCGCCGCAGCTGTGGAACTCCTTCCCATTGGACATCCACTTGGCTACCGACCTCCCCTTTTTCCACAGACTATGTAAGACCTGGCTGTTCCGCCAGGCCTTTCCCAAGGGAGATGGGGTGGGTGGGTTGGGTTAGGGTAGGGGGGGATGGGGTTTTATATTGTTTTAACGGAATTTAATATGGTTTATTTTAATGTTTTAATACATTGTGAGCTGCCCTGAGATGCCTGAGGCAGGAGGGGGTGGCATATAAATTGTAAAAATAAATAAATAAATAAATAAATATAATTTGTAATGCCGTCTTAAACAAGTTTCTTAAACTGAAGGTTTTTTGTCTAGGTAATTATCATTGCACCTCTGCCCATCATTGTGCTTGAGAGATGACTACAACCAAACCTATTTCAAGCTATTATGAGATGCTCTCAATCTCTCTCTCTAGTATATTTCTAGGGACTTTGTTTATGACAGTATGACTATTTCTCTTTGCCTATAACTTCTATTGGATTGTTTTAAAACTGTTTTACAAACTAAGAGCTCATTCAGACATGGTTTAAAAGCACTTATAAGTGCCGGTGGCAGGATGCGAATGTGAAGAATGTGTGCCCAGATACCATCTGAAAAGGTGTGCATGATAGAGTTTGTCGGCGCACTAACAGGCGCGCCCTAGCAACCTGGTTTTTTCCGGTTGGTAGAGCATGCCTGTTAGTGCATCGACCAGCTCAATCATGTGCATAGCACCTTTTCAGTCATCTGGCCACACATTCTTCACATTTGCATCCTGCCACCAGCACTTGTAAGTGCTTTTCAAACCATGTCTGAATGAGCCCTAATATATATTAACAACACAAGTGTGGGTTCAAGATTCAGCCTTTCTTCTTTCAATTAAATAGGGAGTTAAATGATCTTTTTCTTAAGCAGCAGCAGCACTGTAGTTAAAGCCGCAACTGTCTACAATTCAATAGCTGTACTATATCTTTTGGGACTAATTTTGTAGTTGCCAAACATGCACTCCCATTAAGTTAGATGGACTGGTGACAGAACAGGCATTTTCAGATAAGGCTGCATGTCTCCGACCAATAATGAGAATACACTAAATGAGGGATAAATTATACGCTGCTGTAAATTAGGGTGAAATCAAATGAGACATTAGACCACAGCATTTATTAGGTGTTTTCCAGATATTCACCCCTACCGGACAGGGGGCTGCCACTCAGTCCCCACTCATGGCATTGTCTCTGGAGCTCACTGTGTGGTCAAATGCTGGCTAAACCTGGCCAATGTGCACCCACAGGGAGTACATGCTGCCTCTACCCGCATCTAAGTTCACCAGGACCACACAGTCCCAGGTGCATGGCCTAGAGCAGTTTTTTCATTTATAAAACCCCCTTCATAAAACCCCCATAAAACCACTGGGGGTGTCCTCCTGGAAGTCTCGAGTTACCAACAGGTTCAGACGGAGAGGAGGGCATTCTTGGCGGCCATGCCATTACTTTGGAACTCTATTCCGATGGAGATTCGCCTCAGCCCGAATCTTCTCACCTCCTACAAATATTGTAAGACCTGGCTTTTCTGCAAGGTATTTGGCAGGGGAGGAGGGGAGGGTGGGATGGGTATGTTGGGGTAAATTTGGGGGTTTGCACTGTGGGTTTTATTTTGCCCATGATTCGAGTTTTAATTGAGTTTTAATGTTTTATATTTTTATATTTACACTGTGTTTTCATTATGAATTTTGTGAGCCGCCCCAAGTCATTTGTAGCAAGAGGGGCAGGGTAAAAATGTACAAATAAATACATAAATTGTGGGGGGTCATAAACAACCCTACTATTTGGAGTTTTTTTGCCTCAAGAATTCATTTTTTTTTAAAAAAATCACTGTGCATGTGCAAAATGGCCATCAAGCTGTTCTGTGCATATACAGTCCTATTCCAAATTGGTGCTGGAAGCATCTGTGCCATTTTGGAAAAGGATGTACATGAGTAGAATGGTCTAGTGGCCATTTTATGCATGTGCAGTGATTTTTTTTTCCACATTTTTTTTTTAAAAAAATTTAAAATAGAAAAATCCAGGGCATGCAAAAAAATGGCCACTGGGACCATTCTGCACATGCGCAGGTATTATTATTATTATTTTTGTAATTATTATTTTTAAAACAAAATGGGAAAAAGCAAACGATAATTGTTTGATTATTTATTCATCCATTGTCATAACATTAAATTACAAACACGAATGGGGCTCCATTCATTTCTGTAACAAATAGAAAACGTTATGGATGCATACCCCTACCACTCTTAAAGCAGCTCTAAACATGTAGCTGTGTCAATATGTGCCAGCCTTTGGAGTGTGATTGCTGAGTCAGTACCATCGGAGCAGAGACTAGAACTGCAGCAGGCGCCCAATATGGGAAAATGCAGGTATTACTGGGGTGTCCCAAGATGCCCTGGGACACTCCTTGGGCTGATTCACCTCACTGCCAGGCTCCTTCTCCTTCAGTCCAGTCACTGCTCGCTGCTCCTTGCTCCTCCCCTACCTGTGCACTGTGTTCAGCTAAGCTGGGGACTTCCCCGCTTGACTTTTTCTGAGGGGGGGGCACGGAGTGAGGAGGTCTCTTCCCACCTGCATGCACCCCCATTCCCAGAGAGATCCAAAATGTGGGTGCACACAGGACCCACGTGTACCCCTGATATAGCTTCCTCTAGGATAGGGATGCATTAGGGGGGTGCACGCAAGGCCTCCTCAGTTCCCCTTGTACTCCCTTCCCCTTCCCTCAGAAAAAGCCGAGCAGAGAGTACATGGGTTGGGGAGGAACAAGGAGCAGCAAGCAGTTAGCAGTCACCAAACCAGAAGAGCTGCATCCCCCACAGTGAGGTGTGTCAGCTTGGGGAGCCAGGGAGCCCATCAGGTCATGTTTGGGTACAAATTGGTGGCCAAAAGCAACTGGGGCAAATTGGGCATCCCAGATTCGACAGGGTGCTCAATTTGCCATGTACCCAGTTGAAGCTCTAGTGGAGACACAAGAAACAAAAAAGTGATAACTTTGAGTTGACCAACTTTTCATCATGTACAAGCTTATGGGTTTCATAGAACTGCTCCTCAAGTAGATGTACCGGCAAATCGTTTGTCTTTTAAGGTTCAAGTGCAGAATTCTTCCTTGCTGCCAGTTCTCTTACTTCTGGTAAGGTCTGATTGTACCTTGCAGACATAGTTATATCTGCAGCAGTACATGAGTGAAATGCCATCATTCTGACCTCGCTAGTTTAAACAGTTATGGATTAATTTAAAAGGGGCTCAAGAAGAATCAGGTTTTGGGACTATCAAAGTAAGTGAATCTACCCTCATTCCCAGTAAATGCAGCTTCACAATATGAAGTCTTAACTTCAGCTCCTATAATTCCCGCTGTTTAGATGTGCAAAGTAGAAATGTTATTTGGAAACAAAAGCCTGTTGCAAGGAAACAGATAAGGATAACCTTTCACTAGCTTCAAACTTCTGCCTAACGCCACTGGAAAATAGCCTTCTTTGCAGCCAGCTAATCAGAGTTAAGAGGATTACTTCAGAGGAAGCAGAATGTAGTGTGCAGTTACGTGAGATGGCAAAATGATACCTTGTGTGCAGGTGCGACAACAGCAAAGTGAACTGAGTAGCAGAGAGAGCAAAGTGCTTAGAAAGGCAAACATTATCACCACAGACAGAGTAAGATATGATGGCACTGATTATTTGTATGACCACAATTGGTTCATTTCCATACTGAGTTACAGGTTACAGCATGGGTCTAAGTGGTTGTTATTATTAATTACTTATATAGCACCAGAAATATACCTGGCTCTGAACACTTTGTAATTAGAGACAGGTCCCAGCCCCAAGGTTTTACAATCTAGGATGGACATGGAAGGGGAGACAAGGGATAGGGGAATGTAGGGAGAGTCAGAGACATATACATACATTCCCATTTTACAGATAGGGAATTGAGGCTGAGACACAGAGGGTGTTTTTAAACGAGACAGTACCATCCAATGACCGCCTGTCCCTGTGTGGAGTCTGCCTTGTCTAAATTTCATGGGGGTTGGTGCATTCCTGCCCCCCCCTCCCATCCCACAGGAATCTCCACTCCTTTCACCCCATGAAGTGGGGCTTTGGGCAACATGTCAGAGTGCCCCATGTGGGGATAGAGTGGGCGGTGCATGGATGATGTGGACGTACATGAGGCTGCTCATGTGAAGCCACACACATCCCACGCACGGCGTCCACACACCCGCCCCATACAATTGCAGCAGACTCCTTTGCCGACCCGTCTCATCTAAAAACATGCAATGACTTGCCCAAGGCCACCAGTGAGTTCAGGAATAAGTCATGATGCCAGTGTAATCTTAAAAGAGGGCAGTATTATTTAATTCTTTACCTTGTTCTCAAAAATCTGAAGAACTTCACAACACCCTCAGAAGGAACATAGATGCTACTATCCCCATTTGCAGATATTTAAACTGTGGCACTATAGAGGAATAAAATCCAGTAATTCCAGTTGACAGTCTTCAGCTCCCAGTGAGCAATAGCACTGACAAAGGTATGTGACCAGAGAGAGACTTATTCTATCAAAAATTACAAACTACAAACTTTATGGAGGCAAGACAGGTGTGGAATTCTTCTTCACTGGCAATCATGATGAAGGGGTTGGGGCATTCACACACACACACACACACACACATTACTAAACTATACTCTGGGACAGCAGTTACAGCTCCTTGGTGCCACTTGTGTGGGGTGCTAGAATCACTAGCTTCATAGTTATGTGAATCCCAAGGCCTTTCTTCTGATATTCTATTGCTATCCTCCATGCCTGTCTACCACAGGAAGCCATTTTGCAGCATGTAACAAGTGTACAATGTTCCTTTTATTAGATGTTAACAGATGTGATGGTGGCCTGCTGTGGTCCAGGACCACTAGCATGTGTTCACGTGCTGCCAGATGTGGGTCCACTTCTGCTCTGGGGCGAGTAGATGACTGGCCCGATATGTGCCCTGGGCCCAACCCCAGGTGCCCATCCCAGGCCAAGGGCTGCCCACACAGGCCAATGCGGGCCACAGCAGGCCACCATGTTTGTTTGGTCCCACCATCCTCAACATGGGGCAGGGACTGCATGGTTGTCTGTCATGGTGGGGGGAAAGGGTGCTGGGGAGTGGGGTAGGGGTGGGATCAGTCAGCCTCACATTTTTTGAGCTCCACACCCTACCTGGAGTGTGTGGGTGGCGGGACGGCTCTCTGGCCACATGCACGTGTGTTCAGTGCCCCTCTGCAAGCACCCCTTTCTAGATAGCCCCATGAGCTCATAGTTCACCATACAGAGTGATCATAAAAAACAGATGTGTGGGTGGCACAGCGGCTCCCCAGCATGGCCCAGGGTGTAAGAGCTAAACATTAGAAAAATTACATTTTTCCGTTTTTACCTTTCTTGAAAGAATGATGGGAATCATAAGTCTCTATGCCTGGACTGCAAGAGCAAGTATCTATGAATCCTCTAAAATGTCTCAACTGGGACGAACTATGAAGTGTGAGTAGTAGGTCTTTAAATAGAAATGCTAAAGTCGACACGAGAATAAGTAAAAATAACAGCACTGAGTAGATAAATGGTGACTGAGTGAGAGACACTATTCCATTGGCAGGACATTAATATTCATGACAGTGTATTATACAAACTGCTCATTCATTTCCCTACTGAGTAGCCTCAACCGATGCAGCTCACGGTCAGAGAAAAGGCCTTACGGAAAATTTATTCTGAAGCTGAAGGACTAATGTAAGCCCTACATGTCAAAGAAAGCAAGATGCGTGCACTAAGTTGAAGAAATACACCAGCTCCCTAACATCCAAGCAGTTAAGAACCACACACTTCGTCAGGAAGGAATAAGCAAATTTAGGCAATCTGTGATCAAATTGCCAGAGGCAGTTGAGCAAGACACAAGCTGAGTGATAACTAAGCAGAGACACTGTTTTGTTTGCTTCCCAAGTTGTGACATTTAAGCCTTTTTTACACAGATGCCACTGCCAGCCCGGTAGGTGGAGCTGGGTGGGTGAGCACACCCAGTGAACACCCGGCAGCGCCGAGTCAGGAGACGTTTACACGGACAGCATCGTGGGGGGTTGTGGGATGGAAGGGGAGGGGCCGGAACACACCCATCAGGCAAACACCCACCCCAGGAAACACAGAGCAAACACCCATGACATTTATACAGAGAGCCGAGACAGCGAATGGCAGGGAATCCACACCCAGCACAGCGACGTGACAACATGGCTGACAACATGGCTGAAGGAAAAAGAAGCCGCATCATGCAGCTCCACCGCTGAACTTCCAGACCCTGTGTGGGTGGGGTAGGAGGGAGCAGGGATGACAGGAGACACAAAGTAGTGGTCCCCGGCCAGCCCCGTGACAGAGGCCAAACATCTGGGCACCATGAACCCCCTACAAACCAGAACCCGTCCACACACAACCGTGAACACAACCAGACAGGGAAGGGCTGCATGGCCAAGGAGGCAGGGGAACCCCAGTGTGGGGGTGGTAAGGGCCAGAGGGGAGAAAGTCAGAGACCCGAAGTAGCAGGGGCCCCAACACGAACACCCAACCCGCCCCGAACAAAGCCCCCCTCACACACAATCCCAAGGCTCCCATTGAACAAGCCAGGAATAGGACACAGGCAGTCATGGCGGCAGGGAGGGAAGCGCACACCACAGTTGGGTTTGCAGGGGACAGCGGGGGGGGCGGGACCTCAGAACACACCAACCACCAGAAAAGCCGCTGCAGCTCTCCAAACACCAACAACAGATGCACATGGGTGAAGGGGGAGACCAACACCAAGGCAGGGAGGGGGCAAGGCACCAGGACAACAGCCAAGGGGACAGACCCCCAGTCCAAGGGACCACAGGGAAAGGGGGGCATCAAGACAGGGCCAGAGGGGGACATAAGGAAGGCAAGACAGGCAGCTAAGTGGCCACACCCCCAGGAAAAGAAACTCAGGATCAACCCCAAAGGATCCGACAGAGCTGCAGCACAGCCACCGGGTGTGGGGGAGGGGGGACGCTACATACCACGCACCTGCCAGGCAACCAGGCACAACCCCCATGAGGTACCCACACAAGAGAACAGCACACAGGGAAGGAGAACACACACAACCAGAGAAGGGAGCAAACCAACTCTAATACATAGGGTAGAAATGGAGGAACAGTAAACAGGGACAGTCGAGCTGGGGAGCTGACACCGAGAGGTTGGGTGGGGCAGAACCTCCCCCCCCTCAAGAGGGACGCCAACCCCGTACCCAGCTCCAGCGATTCGCGTGGGCACGGTTGAGCTGGTGCACCCAATGTAGGAGTTGCAGGAGAGCTGCAGAACCTCCTCCTGCTCCCTGGTCTGCTCTGAAATCATTGCCTGCAAGGAGGGAAAGAGGGAGAGGGGTCGAGCCATTAGGATGGTCCAAGAGCCCCGACCATGTGGAACCCCAAACAGACACCAGTGGAGAGGGCCCCGCACACACGCAGCACACTCACTGATCTCATCGTACAGCCGTGTCCCAGCATGGAGCTCCAAGGCCGCATGCTGGAGCTGGCTGGCCAACTGTCCCAGGCGAAGCACAGCCAGGAAAACAACCAGAGTAGCTAGAAGGGAGAATTGAGAGGGAGAAGGGGAAAGGGTGCACGGATACGGTGCAGGTCAGAAGGGATCATGAAGCACACAGCACACACACCCCAACCATGGACCCCGGGTCACCCATGCCAGCACCCCAAACACTAGGATCAAGCGGGAACACGGGAAGACAACTGATGGGCCTGGAAAACACGCACTCATGGTCAGCAGCCCGTCTCTCCTGCCGCCAATCCATCGCAAACATTGCAGATGATTGGAAACAACAGGGGGAGATAGGAGTGGTGATACTCAGTGCAGCTCCGGCGGGGAGCCCAACCAATGCGTAACCCCCACCTGACACCATGTTTGGTGTATGCCAAGGCTTCCAGGGCAACAGTAGCTGCTAGGGAGGGGTTGGGGCCTGCATCCAGCACCCTCCCACATACATGTGCATAACGGACATCACTGCCATGGGATAGCACCAGCACACATGTGGTACACACATAACAGGCCAGCCAAGCCACCTAGGTGGTTGACAACAACACCACAGGGAATATCAGGGGGTTGCACAGGGGCTCACACAGGGTCGCAAGACACAAGGTGGCCAACAACAGATCAAGGACAGTGCAGTCAACAGGACCCATTGGGGGCCCCACCACCACACAGGTCAAACCCACTATCCATTAGGGAGCTCCCAGGGGAACGCATAACATACCACAGGTTGCTTCCTGTCAGCTCCAGCGATCCCACACACAACACACACACACACCCCGGACCCCAATCACACAAACACAGACACGGGAAGGGATGCAGACATGGGAAGGGCAATCGGAGTGGCACGCTGTCACAAAAGCACTATAGGATGTACAGGCACAGGCAAGGTCTTTATTCGTGATGGGGAGAAAGGAAGGTGTACGGGTGAACAGAAGCCGGGGAACGCATGATCATGGGCCTATGAGCATTCCACCCAATCATCACTCTGGGGCATCGTTGCACCCACTCCAAGAGGGACAGAGGCACTCGTTAACACAACAGGGATGGAGGCAGGAGTATACAGAAGAGTGATGGGGTCTGGCAGACAGGGCAACCGACCAAAAGGTTGCACAATACAGTGGGAAGTAGCAGCACGGTCCAAGGGGAGGTAAGGCATGTCACAGTCACGGGGAACATTTTGCCACGGAGTGGAAGGTTGGGACATGTAGGTTAGGGATAGGCCAGAGGCTGTTCGTGAAACATTGGCCCCTGGACAAGACCCTTTCAGGCGAATAGGCCCCTGCGGAATCCCCGGGAATGCATATGTGCATCCACCATGAACCGGAGCAGGAGGTGGTTCTTCATGGCAGCTGCAGCCCTGACATCTGGTAAGTTCAGCACCAATCGCAGGGTGCCCAGCTCCAATGCGGTAGGGGTCCTGGTCAGTAGTGGTCTACCAACATCGGGGGGTAGCAGGCCCATCTCCCCAAGAAGAGCCTGGCATTCCGATTGCAGATGCGATATGCCACGGGCACACAGTAGGATGCCGGTGTAGTCGGTAGCAACAGGGGGACCCCTGGCCTGGAGGGCCAGTCCATACTTGGGTCGAGCAGCCACCAGGCGAACAGCCATAATCTTCTGTGAGGTCCATGGCACAATGGTGGCTGGGTGCCCCCAAAGAGGTTGTTTCAGGAGGATGAAGCCAAGCTCCCCAACACACCTCTGGAAAGCTGGACCCCCGAATGGATGGCCCATCACCCACATGTACCGTGACAGGAGATTGAATCCATCCACAACTGACAGGGGGTCGCTCAGCAGCAGCGGGACATCGCAGGTCTTCCACAGGGTTCCCCAAAACATGCTGGCACATTGCAACAACTCCTCCCTTGCACCACCACTGGCCTCGGGGCCTGTTCCACACTCTACCATTACTGTGTCAAGGGCTGGTTGCTGTATTGCACAGGGGTTCAACAGAGAGTGGCTGTGAATGAACGATGCATGAGGAGTTGTGCATTGGTAGCCGGAGTGTGACCTTACAGAGCTGATAGTGGCTGCTAGGCCCTGTGAATCCCTGACCCATGCACTGGGAGGAAACATTCCAGCACTAGAGATGACAGATGACCAAGGGACGGCTGCCTCAAGCACAGAGCTAATGAGGCATTCCATGCAGCATATAGTGATTGTGAACAGGTGCACAATGCTATGGCCTTCACTTGCTGTGACAGATACAGGGCTGGTGCAGATGCATCCTGCCCACTGATTGCATTGTCACAGACACTTGGGGGGAGGTAGGCCCCCTTGGCCACAGTGCAGCCCCGCTATGGCCCTAGCCCCCTGGCATTCAGGCGTCCCAGGCTGGTGGGGGGATGTGCTGGCGAGCCGGTGAGCAGGGATCCCTACCAGGTGCGCGGAACACACCCACAGTATTGCACCAAGCATGGTCCGCCAAAGTACATATGTGGGCCAGTTCCAGTGCCCAGGTGTGGCATGTAGAGAGAGGTGGTTGGGGTGTAGTGTGTGAGAGGTGATTGTGAAAGAGAGCAGAGCTAGTACAGAGGTGGTGCTGTCCATTACTGGATGTATGTGCAGAGCACGGGGGAGCAGGGTGTGCTTAGTGGTTCGCCTGTGGCAGTGGTCCCCATTACCTTCGAACAGCCATTTACTGACAGGGGATGTGTGAAGCATGGTATGCGTGTGCTGTGTGCACAGAGCGTTGGGGTTGGAGGCACAGGCCGCAACTGGGTGCTTGGTTAGTGCACAGCCCAGTGATCAGCTGGGTGTGTTAGCGGCACACGTTCCCAGCTGTTCAGGCCTTGGAGCAAGTCACCCAGTCACGTAGAGGCTAGTAGGCTACCAGCGTGGTGATCCATCACTGTTTCCGGTGGTGGGTTCTCATGGAGTGTGTGGTGGTGGTACCATGATGCCTGTTGATGAGCCCCCTGAGGAGAGGGCTGTCCTGTTAATGGTACTGGCCGCTTGCTTCATGATCCTGACCCAGGTGTTCCAGCAATGGACCAAGCTACTCCTGCCAGGGCCCCGCTTCTACAACCATGAAAAACGGTTCAGGAGAGCAGCCAACATGCACCTAGCAGCATCGTTGCAGTGGGCAAAGAGGATAGCTGCTTGCTGACGTGCCCTGTTTGGAACATCAGTGTCCCAGCACATGTGGCTTGTCCTTTCCCCATGGCCCCTCCACCTTTACAGCTGTTGTGTGACTGTCCCAACTCAGAGGATGAATTGGATGCGTTCATGCACCAATAAATGGTGGGAGAACATGTTGGCTACCTGGACAGATGAGAAATGGATGGACCACTTCCACAAGAACCACTCCCTGTTGACCGGCTCAGAGAGAACCTGAACCTACATCTCCGGAGGCGAGCTAACAACATGTGGTATCCGCTGCTGCCAGGGATGCGATTTGCCATGGTGGTGTGGAGACTGGATACCCCCGATTCCTGTCGGAGCGTTGGGGAGCAGTTTGGAATGGGGACTGCGACCATTAACAGAGTGCTCCACGACATGTGCAACCTGATAGTGGACCTGCTACTCGAGCGGGTCATCCAGCTATGGGATCCCGAGGTAGTGATCTGTGGCTTCGAGGAAATGGGCTTCCCCCATTATATTGGAGTGATAGAAAGCACCCACATCTCTATCATCCAGCCCCCCCACACCAAGACGGACTACCTGAACCGGAAGCAGGCATTCTCAATAAATCTCCAGGCCATTGTGGATCACAGGAGCCTGTTCACTGACATGTACACAGGCCTGTCGAGGAGGAGCCATGATGCACGTATTCTACGGGCTGCACCCTTCCATGCCCGCTTGTTCGATGGTGAGATTGCCCCTAACCTGTACCGGATGACTGAGGGGGTATCCATGGTTCTGGTGGTGCTTGAGGACCCCGCCTACCCGCTGAGCCTGTGGCTCATGAGGGCCTAATCCATGGCTCACACACCAGAGCGCAGGCTTTTCAGTGAGTGCTTATCATCCATTTGGAGCATGGTGGAGTGGACATTTGGCCAGCTCAAGATGCACTGGTGCCTACTCGTGAACAGGAGCCAGTTCGATCTTGAGCATACCCCCATGCTTGTCCTGGCGGCCTGCATTTTGCACAATATCTGCGAGACCAGTGGAACTGGAGGGAGGGGTGTGAGCTGGAAGGGCAGCCCCACAGACTGCTGTTGTGGGGGTATGTGGGGGAGGGAGACCCTGTGCATGAGGCCAGGGAAGGGGTGCTGCTGAGGAAACCAGGGTTGGCCAAAATGCTGGTGAGGGGGCATTGCACCTGTGGCAGGGCACCATGGTTGTAATCGGCTGCCATCCCTCCATTTGCGCCTGGAGGGCCCATGTCACGCTGGGGTTCTCTCTGAGGTCAAGGACCCGTGCGGATGTCCCCTCCAGCATGACATGTTGTTGTCTATGTGTGAGTGAGGTTTGGGGAGGGGGGGGGAATGAAGAAGACTGTTGTCTTGCTTCCCCGGCTAGGGGCTGACTTGGTGCTCCTGCAGCCGGAGTTGGTGTTGGTGTTGGAGGAGGAGGAGGAGGAAGCGGTCGGTCGCTGGCCCAGCCCCTGGACCGTCAGTGGTGGTGGCTGACTCCTCGGATGAGGAGCAAGCGGCAGGCACAGGAGATGCTGCCAGGTTTGTAAACTTTTTTTTCAACTTTGAGGACAAGAAAGGCTCTAACCATTAGAGCGAGCTCACTCGCGTGCGGGTGGGTGCGTGGGGGGTGGGCATTAGTCAGGCACAAACAGTGGGCATCAGCGGGTAGCAGCGGATGTCTGCCACAGAGAGAGGGGGTACTGTAGTCTGGGGGGCTCGTCCAGCAGTCAGGCATGAGCACGAGCAGCACCCTCACCCAAACATGTGCCAGGCTACTAGCAAGGGTCTCCACTCTCCAGTTGCCATCCCATTTCCTACGCACCCCCAAATAAGGGCAGGATTTGAATGTGCCAGCCAGAGCCTTTCTAGTTATAATCCCTAGTATCCCCTAGCACCCAAAGGAGGGCAGGATTTGCACATGCCAGCAAGGGTACTTCAAGTTGCCATTGCTACTAGCACCCAAAGAAGGGCAGGATTTGCACATGCCAGCAAGAGTCTCATCCCTCCGCAGCACCCAAAGCAGGTCAGGATTTACACGTGCCAGCCAGGGTCTTTCTATTTGCCATCCCATTCCCTAGCATCCCCTAGCACCCCAAGGAGGGCAGGATTTGCACGTGCCAGCCAGGGTCACATCTCCCATTGCCATCCCTAGCACCCCAAGGAGGGAGGACTAGAGGCATCATCATAAATGCATGATATTACTTTGGTGTTCTTAATGTGTTCCTATTTCAGAGAGGAATCAGATGCCAACCCCAGCACTGGTGCCAGACCAAGGAGGAACCCCTAGGCGGAGGTCATCAGTGACATCCCCCAGACATTCGGCGGAAAAGGTCGGATGTCTGGAGGTTTTATGAGATGGGCAATGGAATCGCCATATGCAAGGTAAGGCACAGGGACTGGAACAGCAGGGAATGTATTACCCTATGGCCTGTTAGGAATGGAAGTCCCCTGCAGAGAGAGATTGGCCACCCAGTCCACCCACTTGTGGAGACAGCATGCAGACAGGGCTTGACAGACCATTGGTCTGACACAGTATGGCACGTCTTATGTTCCTATCTTTTTATGCTCTTTTTAGATCTGCCAGAAAAGATTCAGGCTGCAGCGTGAGGGGACCAGATTGGGGCTCATTGCCCATATTGAAAAGCTCCACAGCCTGAAGGTGAAGCGGCAGGAGGACTCTGGCATGGCCGTGGAGCCTCAGCCTCAGAAGAAGGGGTGGAAGGCAACCCAGAAGCACCGGCATGTAAGTCCTTCCCCCTCCTCCAGCCCCAATATGGAGTCCCCCAGGCCCCGGAATTCTGCTGCGATGACCAAGGCCTTTCGGGCCGAACTTGAGAGGCCTGCCCGCAAAATTATGAAGGGCGTACGCTGCCTGGAGAACTGCCTGATGGAACAGTTCCAGGCGCTCGAGGTGGAGAAAAAGAAGGTGGAGGCATACGTCCAGTACGTCTCCGCCAAGATGGAACGCCTGGAACTGTACCATCAGGCGGTCTCCAGGTGGCATCGGGACATGGAAGGGGCCGTGGAGTTTTTCATCTCCCATGGCTATGAAATGGAAGAGGACCGGGTGGTCGTCCCTCAGTCCTGTGCTGCGTCCAAGCACCTTCTACCTTTCCCCCAAGTCCCAGGGGACAGACCCAGACACTAATAGTTTTTCCTTTATAAGTTTCCTTTAAATTTTTTCTTTTGGTTTCATGATGTTGTTGTTGTTGTTTAAATAGTTTAAATAAAAGTTGTTATATTTGTTGTTACGAGCCTAGTTTGAACTGTCCAATCTTTTATCCCTATGTGCTGACGTTCTGGAAGGCAGGTGGCAGATTCTCATACAGCTTGTCGATCCCTACCAGCAGCATCTGGTTGGCTCCACATGTAGCGTAGTTAAGGTATTAACCCAAAGATGTGCCAGGCAGGAGCAGGTAGGGATGTGCGAACACGGTTCGGAAGTTCGGAGTTCGGACCAAACTTGGTCTGTTCGATCGACTGAACTGAACTTCAGAACCGAACCCGAACTGACCGAACCAAACTCCAACCGAACGACAAACCGAACGAACAGTTTGTTTGTGTTCGGCCATGTTCGACTGAGTTTAGGCAGGAAAAATGTGACTGAAGGCCCAGGGAGGGGGAGGAAGCTGTGGAGCAGACTTCTTGGTACTGGGGGGTGGAGAGACTTGGAGTAGCAGCCAGTCTATCCAATCACCTTTCCTTTTTGACTGAGCACTGGCTTCACAGTCTGTGATTGGCCTGGGGCTAGGCTGTACAGAGCCAATCGGGCCTTGTGGTAAGGCAGGAGCAGCAAGTAACAAAACTCTTTGCCCTGCCCCCCTTCCAACACCTTCTGAGCCAGCCACTGATCATTTCAGCAGCATCTTCAGAAGGCTCCCTGACTCCCAGCAGTTTGCTTCCCTCATCCATTCAAAATCCTCCTCCAATTTCACCCATCCAACAGATTTACCTCCCTAATCCTATTATCATTTAGTTAGATTATATTAGATAGATTTAGCAGTTATTTTATTATTTATGTCTCCCTGTGTTCTATCTCCCTACCCTCCATTGAATCCATTCTTTTCCCTTTCCCTCCATATCCATCCCTCATTCCCTTCCCCTGATCTTTGATTTATTAGAGTAGGATTAGATTGATTTAGGTTTTATTTCCGTTTCTGTTTCTCTCCCTGTGTTGTTTTGAGTTGTCTGTGTTACTTCCCCCCCCCACAATCTCTGTGCAATTTTGTGTATATATATTAGGGACGGGCCCGGTCCCATTACCGGTACACCGGATTTTACCGGTTACCGGTTTCACAAAAACCGGATTCCCGGATTAAATCCGGTGTACCGGTACCGGATTTATTGCATTGGTTCCAATGGGGCGCTGTGTCCCCATTGAAACCAATGCAATAAATTAAAATTAATTCCCTCCCCCTCCCAGGCTGCGCGGGTGGAAGGGGGGA
>QEPC01008200.1:456799-472487 GCA_003113815.1 Sphenodon punctatus
TTCTGAAACGCCTGCTGCTCAGGAACAGTGACTAGCTCAGAAGGTATTGGGAAGGGGGGAGGCAGACAGTTTTGTTTCTTGCTGCGCCCGCCTCAAATCAAGCCCCATTGGCTCCGTGCAGCCTAGCCTGTGGCCAATCGCAGACTGCCAAGCCAAGTAGTCTGATGCGAAAAGGGATGGTGATTCGGCAGGCTGCCTGCTACTCCAAGCCACTCCAAGCCAAATGTAGCAGGGAGGGAGAAGTCATTTGACTCAGTTAGGAGCAGACTTCCAGGCACCAGGGGTGGAGGGTGGACTCCACCCCTGATGCCTGGAAGTCTGCTCCTAGCTAAGTCAAATGACTTCCCCCTCGCCCTCCCTGCTACATTTGGCCTTCCAGTGACCTGACAGACCACGTTTTAGTCACCCAAACACAACCGAATGCAATTCGAACTGAATGAACGGTTCGGCCATTTCGTCGTTCGGTGTTCGGATCTGTTCGGTGTGTTCGCCATTTTGCCGTTCGGTTCCGTTTGGTATGTTCGCGTTCGGGTTCGGGTTCAGTTGTCCGAACAGGCCGAGTTCAGGCCGAACACCGAACTACCGAACCGCGTTCGCCCATCCCTAATGGCAGCAGCTCTGGTTTCAAGTGGGGCCTAGCAGGGGAATGAGTACATATGCACGTGTGTGTGCACGAGAGAAAGCAAGAGAGAGATGGGTGTGGGAGAATGTGTGATGGTATTTAATTGAACTTGGGCATGTGCAGGTATATAATGGTGAAAGTCAGGGAACAAGGTTTCTGAATCCATACTGAATTTGGAAAGGAGGAGAAGAGTGTCAAGTAGCTTAAAATGGTTCAAAATTCAAATGCTTTCTGTGTGCAGTAACTACACTAAGTAGCTCCAGCTCTGTTAATTGCCTTTTGAAGTGTTGGAGTGACTAAAAACTTAGGTGTTGTGGAATTTTCACACCCTGGGTACTGTTCAGCTGTTATAAAAATAAATGAGGACAACTGCTTTTGTCATTATTCAGCACAGACTAACACTTTCACACCTGTGGGAAAGTGTCATTACGAAGCTGGTAGATCAAAAGCGCATACAAATTAAACGCGTCTTTGATGAGGTGAGGTGTGAATGCTGACAGCTGGGTGATTTCCTTGGCCATGCAGCAAAATCCAGCTTGGTCAATAGGCATTCTAAAAACACATATTAGAGGAAATCACCCAGCTATTGGCATGCACTCCTCATTAAAGACATGGCTAATGTGCATGCACCTCTAATCTGCCAGCTTCCTAACGACCCTTTCCCACAGGTATGAAAGTGCCCTTAAAATGTTTTACAACATGATCCTCTGTGGGGATAGCACCCGCATTAGTAATTAGCATGGACAGGAGTCTGTCAGGGCCCTGCCTAAAGGTCATGGGACCTGCAACCAGGGAAGAAAACAAGCCCCGTCACTCACCGGGGGGGTGCCCCAAGTTCATCCTGGTTCTCCCCGGCAGCATCGCCAAACACAGAGGCACCGTCGGTTCCAGCAGCAGTGCAACAACAGCCCACTGAGGGGAGCCCGTCCCGTGCTCCGGCCACGCCCCTCACTCACATGCTGTTCCTGGGGGCGTGGCTACAGAGCCGCAGCAGGTGGAGGCAGACGCCATGCCTCCAGCCCCAGGGACGCTCAGAGCGCTTGCGGCAACGCCTTCCCCCTCAGCATAAAAGCAACCCTTTGCTTCCCTAGCACGGCTGGTGATCAGTGCCTCTGAGCCCGGCGCTTGTGCTTTGCTTGTGTACCCTCTTGATCCTTTCCGAACTGTTGATAGTAGTGTGTGCTTGATAAGAGTAAGTGTTGTGTGTGCTTGTGGTGACTGGGTGTGCAGCGTGAGTCAGGTAAGTATGGACCCTTGCTTATTCCCCTTATTACACTTACCTGGGACCCTTCTTGCTGTGTGCGTGCCCTGCCCCTCTCCCACCGTCCAGGGACTTGGGACTCCCTTTACCCATCACCTGCCCACCCACCCAGTCCCCCACCTTTACCCTGTGTGCATGGTTATCGTGGCTGCCAGGAGGTGTGCGCTCATCCCAGATACCCTGTGATGATCCAGGCTGGGNAACCACCAACTGCCCCTCTGTCAGGGGCCTGCCTAAAGGCCATGGGACCCACAACCAGGGAAGAAAACAAGCCCCATCACTCACTGGGGGTGTGGTGTGCCCCAAGTTCATCCCGGTTCCCCCCTGCAGCATCGGCAAACACAGAAGCACCGCCGGTTCCAGCAGCAACAGCCTGCTGAGGGGAGCCCATCCCATGCTCCGGCCACGCCCCCTCACTCACACACTGTTCCTGGGGGCATGGCTACAGAGCTGCTGCAGCTGCAGGCAGATTCCATGCCTCCAGCTCCAGTCCCACGGCGCTCAGAGCGCTTGCAGCATCGCCTTCCCCCTCAGCATAAAAGCAACCCTTCGCCTCCCTAGCACTGCTGGTGATCAGTGCCGCTGTGCCTGTGAGACCAGCCCCCATGCTTTGCGTGTTTAACCTCTTGATGCTTCCCGAACTGTTGATAGTAGTGTGTGCTTGAGACGAGTAAGTGTTGTGCGTGCTTGTGGTGACTGGGTGTGCAGCGTGAATCAGGTAAGTACGGACCCCTGCTTATTCCCCTTATTGCACTTACCTGGGACCTTTCTTTTTGTGTGCATGCCCTTCCCCTCTTCCCCCATCCAGGGGCTTGGCACTCCCTTTACCCATCACCTGCCCACACACCCAGTCCTCCACCTTTACCCTGTGTGCATGGTTATCATGGCCACCAGGAGGTGTGCGCTCATCCCAGATACCCTGTGATGATCCAGGCTGGGGATTATTAATCCTAGAAGCCATATATGATCCTGAGGGTTTGTTTCCTGGCATAACCTCCCTGGTTCTGGCCCCCGTGTGTCTGTGGGATCCGGATATCCTCGCTTCCCTTTCCTTCCTCCCCGCCAAACCTCACAGAGTCCCATTCACCTGAGACTTCTTCCCATGCTAACTGCTAGTCTGGCTGTTTTCCCCAATCCCCACAGAGGATCACACTCTCTCAGGCTTCAAAATTCCAGCAACTGCCAGTGGAACACAACAAATTCAGTGTAGTGAGCTGGTGCTGTGTCTCAGCTGTGCTGATTTTATGACACTGGCTGCTACCATTTAATTGTCAAATCAGTGGCTGTTGCAGGGTGCAAGGTCCTTTAAGGAAGCCAAAAAGACTATGAAAAGTGTTGTCCATGGGATCAAAGGACTATGGCCTCTCTAAAGGGGGTCTGTGTCCTATAATAGTGTCATTTTTCTCATCTCATCACTTCACATTCTATTCTATAATGCCACAGAAAGCTCTTCATCTGCTGCTGTTGCTCACTTGACCAAGATGTCTTTACAGAACTAAATTAGGCTACACATAAATAACATTGCCTTAAGTTATATGGCATATACTACAGGGGGTTCAAGCTTCCAGTCACGTCAAGGTGGTAATGATTAGCAGGCATGACTAAATTAATGGGAATCCCCATACATAATCTCCTGTCGTAATGCAAATTATCCATGGGTCCATTATCAGAAGTCAGGTGTCATACAGTATTCCAACCCCACACACAGTTCTGAATTCAGGAATGGGACAATATTACCCTCTGCCTTTGACAACGCAATTGGAGAGCATCATCATAATGAAACTCTTCTTTGCCTTCAAGGACCTAGGTATTAAACTTTTTAACTAGAATTCAAAAAGTAGAGTTAAATAGCTCAGCACGATATTGCCATTTACATTTCCAAGCTGACAAACACAATAAACTCTGGAGCCATTCGTAGCTTTTCATTGCCTTCTGGGTCCTAAATTTTCATAACAATAATAAAAATAAGCATGGGAAATGTCATGCTTAATATTCTCCCTTCCTGGTTCACTGCCGACATTTTATGAAGGATGACTAAGTAGCTTTGGCAGCCCCTCATTTCTGAAGCTTGAGGCGCAAGCTATCAGACAGTGCATGCTTTTCTCCCTCCTCTTCAATTGAGGATCAGAGAATTATCAAAAATCCAAGGATACACACTGAAGATTCCTCAGCATGATGCTTTACCTTCTTAAAAAGGCATAAAAACTGCCATGCAAAGTCAGACCAATGGTCGACCTAACATGTATCCTGTCTTTGACAGTAGCCAGCACCAGATGCTTCACAGGGAGCATGCAGAAATTAAGCATATATCAAGAGATCTCTCTTCTTATGATTCACTCCCCATCCTCTGCTGTTCATTTCACAGTGTAGCTAGTCTTATATCTATGCCTCTTGTTCTATGCACACAACTACAAAAAGTAAGGAGTCGGACTTCTGACTGATACAGTCCAAGATACACTGCAAAGAAGCCTCTTTCTTCTCTGTATTGCTTCTTACATAGGTTGACTCTTGAGGTTTGGCCAATGTCTACTCCAGAGGTCCCCAAACTGTGGGTCAGGACCACAAGTGGGACCACACCATCTGGAAATGGGGTCATGAGCATGATGATCTTTGATTTACTTTGTATGTCTTTGATGCTGTCTTGAGTCATGGCATCATATTTAAGTCCCCAAATGAAGTCAACTAGGAAAATGTTTGGGAACCACTGTTCTAATTGGTTCCAAATCAAAGTGTCTCGGAGGGGGGGGAGGGGAACATAGGCAGCTTCAAACCCATTTTTCATTCTTGAGATGGGATTGAACTGGCCAGTTACACTCACTTGTGTGACACTCTTAATTCACATTCAGTTTTAGACTAACTCCTAGAAGCTGAAAGGTCACTGGGTCATTAGAGGACTCTCTATAAAGTATGCTATGCATCAAGAGGGAGGGGGTGACTTCCAAAGTTGTGCCAGCTTGGATAACGGGTGGAGGGGATGTTTAATTATACATGGGGTGTCCCTGGAAATATGCCATGAAGTGGCGGGTTGAATAAGACAAGATGCAGGACCCCTGGTGGTCCCACCCCCTTCCCTGTGGCATCTCCCACTCAAGGACACCCCCTGTGGGGCCCTAGAGGAGATCATGTTTGAGGGACCCTGCTGGGAGGGAATGGGATCTTCCAACCCCAACATTCTATGACATCATAGTCGTAAGTTTACTTCTCCAGAAGATTTAGTCAGCTGTTTCTAGCAGTTTTATTTACATTCCCTTGCTTCCTGCTCACCTTTCTCTTATTAGACCCCAGTTGCCTTCACTGTTGCCTGTTCTACTAGCCTTCCCCATCTTTTCTGCCTGCTGTTGTTTCCCTATGTGCCTCTACCTCAGTTCCCAGCTTCCCAGCTCAACTCCCCTCTGTGTACTGTGCACCCGCCCTTCCCTGTTGTCCTCCGAGACCACACTTTTTGAAAAATGAAAAAAATAAAATGTTTCTAATAACTGTTATAACTCTCTTATATGTAAGGAGTATAAGTTACAGTATTAATGTGTGTGTTAGAGCAGAGGGGGAGTATGTCATGACTTGTATGCCATATTTCTTACTGGCAGGGTCTGACTGTGACACAATATAATGTGGTGGGGAGGTGCTCAAATGTCTTTATTAAAAGAAAGACATGCTTTTGGGGGGCAGCTCCTAAATGTTACATGTTCCAGTCATATCCAATCAATCTGAAGAGTGTTGAAGGCAGTGTTGCACAAAGCCAGTTTGCTGACTCTATATGACCTCGGTCTCTACAAGCCAGAGTTATTCCCTAGCTGCCATGTTTGAGCAGCTTCAGATCTGCTTTGTGGTGACAGGGCTACACAACATATTATTTACCATGGTGGGGGAGGAATTCCAGCTAGGGCTGAAAGGAAAATCTGAAGCAAATACCAAACTTGAATAATTCAGAAAGTTCTAATCCATTTTAGGCAAGCAGGCATGAAGTGAAATTCACTTCCACCTCCATTACTTGGTATTTTGGTCACTTTGGTGATACTGTTTGGTGAGGGTTTTTCTTAATCATGTATATGTGAATGGTCCAAACGCAGCAAGCACTTTCACATTCAGAAAACCCACCAGATAATAGGGCCAAAATGAACAAAGTACCAAGTACTGAAATACCAAAATGATGAAGCAAAGAAACAAAAATGCATATTGCCTAATGGTGACAAAGATAAATTCAGATATGCATTCAGGGGACTGAAGATGTAAATTAGCTTTGTGAATATAAAAGGCAGATACAGCTCAGTCCTGCTCCTGGCACAACTTTTTCAAAAGACTGAACACTCCATTTTCCAGCACTAGTGACATGCAGATTAGGAAAGGTTTTGTCTGGATTAGCATACCGAACTCAGCCATCTTATCTGAAACTTCCTGGCATGGCTGGAGTAGAAGTCTCAGGGGAACAGAGTCCATGCCAGCTCCATTTCTAGGTGAGCTAGAAAATACCCTGGATCCCTGTGGCCCTGGCCTATTCCACCTGTTTCACGCTTCTCCGGTGGCACAAAGCAGGTGAGCAGCTGGCTTAACCTGCCAGATGGAATTTCCCTGCAGTGCTTCTCCTGGTAACTGTCTCATTTTAAAGCACAAAAATTATTAAAAATGAATGGATGTGATAAAACAAATTAAAATAAAATAGATATTTGACAGCGGCACCTTGAAACTGAATCAGAAATCATTGCTGCCATCCCCACATTCAAATTTATGTATTTCCATTACAGAAGAATTGGTATTCATGCCTATCCAGTGGGCATTCAAATTATTTGTCATTTGTTCCCCCCCCCCGCCCCCTTCAGCTTTTTCAATAAAATGAGAGGCTACCGCAACATTCAGCTTAAAAGAAACTCTTTTGCCAATTGTATAATTTGATGATAGAATCCTCATTCTTATTTATTTGTTAAGCAACAAAGAGATACTAGGGATGCTATACAAATTACCTATAAAGTCAGCCTTGGCCTTAAGGAGCTTACAGCCTAGGAAAAATTACATGAGATAAGACTGACTGAGAGACCCAGAGGTGGGGTTAGTTTAGAATATATTTACCCAACACCAGGATTTCTTAAAGGCAATTTGAGTTTAAGTCATCTCATCCTTGGATTTTAGGATGCTCAATTTGAGATGCATAAAAGAAGCCTGATTGTCAGAACATACTTCTGAAAGTCATACCCTGACCTCTTGTTAAAGTCTTGAGTTGGATCCCCAAGAATGGCAGCTGCAAAATCTTGCCACTTTGGTGGGCGGGAGGGGGGAACAACAGCTTTGCCTGATTTTGTTTTGTCTTTTTAAATTACACCCAGTCAAGTCATGAGAGGCCTCATGACCAATAAGCATTTTCAGAAGGAATTAACTTTAATTTCAATTCCAAATCTGTAGCTGTTTGACAATTGAAAATAATTGATTCCAGAATCAAAAAGGTGAACTAGATTGATTATATTCTACAGCCGGAAAGCTTAAAAGGATACATTTGAAATACATTTAAACTGAAAAACTCCAAATGGAATTGACCCTTGAAAAGTCTATTAAAAATGCTGTTCACAGATGAAGACCCCCCAGAGTGGTGTGGATAGGATAATGGGTGCTTCTCAGTAAGTCAGAGTGGTGAGGTGAAATATAGGTGAGTAACAATGGTACTGAAAAGCAAAACAGAAAGAGGCTTTGTGTGTTCTTGCTAGGGCAAGACAATAGGGCAAAGAGCCAGGAGGAACTATGAAGTAAAAGGATCAGGGAGATAACTCGGGGAGAATGAGAGACACGTGGAAGCACAGGCAAAGGGATACCTTAAAGGAAAGGAGGGGCAGGGGAGAAAAGGGGTCTCAAGAATAGATCAAAATAGGAAGAAGGAAGTTTCCTTGGTAGGAGAGGATGAAAGGGGAAAGAGAATACTCTGGAAGCAGAGACAGCAAATAGAAGGAGACGAGATTTCAGAATCAGAAAGGTTCTCTTTAGGAAAAAACAGAAAGGTTTGAAAGAGCTGGAAGGGCTGGGGGGGATCGATGAGCTGAAAGCCCTTATAAAGGATGCATAGTAAACCATCCATGAGCTAGTTCTCATAAGCACTTTTGGGGAGGTGAGTACCAACTAACTCACTTTAACCTCCCATGTGTTCCCACAAGCAGAGGGGTTATATTGAGGAAATGAGTAGGTGTTAAAGTGGAGAGAGAAGCCCCTGTCCTTCTTTTGGGTTTCCCCTCACAGCTTCTCTGCCTCACTGACTGCCTGTTGTTCCAACTCCCCCTGCTGGCTGTTCTCTGCAAGCTTCCAAGCATGAAGATCAGGAGGGCCCTGCTTCCTCTTGCTCCAGGGACAGAAGCAAAAGCGATATAATTACTTCCGAATAACTACTGTTGCTTGTGAAAACAAACCCTTAGAAATTAAGGAGGCTATTCAAACCTGGTACAAACAGAGCTTAACGCTTGCTATAGAAACTACAGTTATGGTTGTGTATACAGAGTCTGAATTTGGCACCAAACTATTTATAAATGTTTGATAGTTTCCTTCCCCATCCTACCCCATGCCTGCTTGATTGTCAGCATTCTGAAAATGGTTGTTGTCCTTCAGGATCCAGTTGGTATCAATAATAGCAACAGAGTAGACAAGATGGGACATCTACCAACAGCCAAGTCTGTGGTCAAGAGGCGACTTGATTTCCAGGCAGCTTCACAACATGGTGATACAGAAACATTAAGCTGCTACCTCCCACAGATAAACTACAAGGAAGAACAATACACGAAGAGGCACATCACTTGATCTCCCTCTGTTCAAATCCCACTTGGAGTATGAAGTGTGTGTAAGGAGCAGGGAGGGGAATAGTTTACATTCTCCTGTGTCTGTTTGAGTGCTGCTGGTCCATTATGTTTATTTTCCACAAAGCCTCTGGCCTTTGGGAAAGATTTAAGCTTGTGGTACAATATCAGTGGCCCTGTAGTGTTTAAATACTGGAGCAAACCACTTCTAAGTGCATGAGAAAGAATCCGTAATTGATGCAGATGAACTATTAGACTTACATCTTTTCAAGTCAACCATATTTAAATTAAGCTCAAAATCTTGAGTCTATCAAGGGCACGGACCTTTCATTTAAGCATGAAATTCAAATTTTCTTCTGCACGAGCCAATCATTCTCATCTCAGGCTGACACACTCAATTCATATAGCAGAGATTCAGGAGATCTCGGGCTGTACACCTTCTGGTAACCACAAGTACATCTATTTTTTAATTTTTAAAAAAATAATAATCTTAAATGCACTGCAGCTGGGTAGTCTCTGCTCAGGATTAATGTTGTTTCAAAAGAAAGTGTATCATCTCTGTCAGCAGAAGAGGAGAACATTTGATGTCTATTTTGAGCTTCAGATAAATCTCAAGAGCAGCTGAAGGCATTCAAAGTCATCAAATGAGAACAGATACAGCACTTGCTTAATATCTATTAGCATATGTCTAGCAGAGCATACTTCGGTCACAAGGATACTTCTTCACAAAGCAAGTGAGCACAGAGTTTGCTCCAATTCTCATGCCTATAAAAGGCAATTGTTTTTAATTCCAAAACTGTTTTCTTCTTGGTAAAATCTTAGCAACATCAGATGCTGCTACAACCCGGTTTCTGAGACTCCGTAGAGGTACAATGTGCTTTCCATTAATGGACACACTGCCGAAGATTTAGAGACTTAGTCCGCTTTTAGGCCTGTGCAGCAAACACACTGCATAAAATCACGCTGCGTGTAAATATCCTGCATGTGGGATTTAGACGTGACATTTTGCATGTTAAAGCCGGTTGCGCATTCTTTTAAAGGCACTAATTAAATACCTCGACATAAAAGTATTTAATTTGCGGCTTTAAAAAAAGGCACAAACATGATAATGTGCGTCCCTGCACGTCTAAACCCCGCCCGCACTCTTTTCAAAGGTGCATGATTTTCAGGCGCAAGTCCACCATGCTCATCTAAAAGTGGCCTTAGACACTAGACACATGCATCCCATCTATCTGAATCACTGGAGTTGTTCCACAGACCAAGTGTCAGCTGGTAGATATGGATTCAGTTTGGTGCTTACAATGAAGGTTCTTTTAAATGCAATGGAATGTCCACATGGAGCCCTCAGGGCAAGGCTGCCATGTGAGTGGGACTTCCATTATTTCATATACCATGGATCATCTCAAGGTTACCACATGGTAGATCCATTCAGACATCATGGTGCTGCTGCAGGGGCTTATCCTAATGTCTGAAGGCATTCCTAACATTCTACTGCTTATTCTTCATGCTTCCATTTGGTGAGTCCTTTTTCTTTCTGCCGCTAAGAACATAAGAAGTGCCATACTGGGTCAGACCAATGGTTCATCTAGCCAAGCATCCTGTCTCCTACAGTGGCCAATCACTGTGGCTTGGGAAAAGCATCCAACAGGTCACAATGGGGGATCCATTCCCTGTTGTTTTCCCCCAGCTCCCGTCATGTTCCCTGATCTTGTCTGGCTAATAGCTGCTAATGGACCTATCTTCCAGAAACTTGTCCAAACCTCTTTTAAACTCAGCTATAGTACTGGCCCTTACCACAGCCTCTGGCAGTAGATTCCACAACCCAATTATACGCTGAGTGAAAAAATATTTTCTTTTATTTGTTTTAAACTTGCCACCCATGAGTTTCATGGAGTGTCCCCTAGTTCTAGTACTAGCTGAGAGGGTAAATAACTGCTCCTTGTTTATTAGTTCCACACCACTCATGATTTTATAGACCTCTATCATATCTCCTCTCAGTCGTCTCTTCTCCAAACTGAAGAGCCCCAACCTACCAAGCCTCTCCTCATACGGGAGCCCTTCCATGCCCTTGATCATTTTTGTTGCCCTTCTCTGTACCTTTTCTAGTTCAGCTATGTCTTTTTTGAGATGGGGCGACCAGAACTGCACACAATATTCGAGGTGCGGTCGCACCATTGATTTGTATAGAGGCATTATGACATCCTCAGTTTTATTCTCTATCCCCTTCCGAATAATTCCTAACATTCTGTTTGCTTTTTTGACTGCTGCTGCGCACTGCGCTGTGGATTTCATTGTATTGTCCACAACCACCCCCAGATCCTTTTCCTGAGTGGTAACTCCTAGCTTAGTACCCAGCATTGTGTACGCATAGTTTGGATTATTTTTCCCTACGTGCATCACTTTGCACTTGTCCACATTAAATCTCATTTGCCATTTAGATGCCCAGGCACCCAGTGTCGTAAGATCCTGTTGCAGTTCCTCACAGTCTGCTCGTGTTTTAACTACCTTGAATAACTTGGTGTCGTCTGCAAATTTGATCACCTCACTCTTAACACCCTTTTCCAAATCATTAATGAATACATTAAACAGCACCGGTCCCAATACAGATCCCTGAGGCACACCACTTTTTACATCTCTCCATTGTGAAAACTGACCATTTAGTCCTACCCTTTGCTTTCTATCTTTTAACCAGTTTCTGATCCATAGTAAGACACTACCTCCTATCCCATGACTTTTTAATTTTCTCAAGAGTCTCTCATGAGGGACCTTATCAAATGCTTTCTGGAAATCCAGGTACACTATATCTACTGGGTCTCCCTTGTCCACATGCTTATTTACACCCTCAAAGAATTCCAACAGGTTAGTGAGGCATGACTTACCTTTACTAAATCCGTGTTGACTCTTCCCCATTAAGCCATGTTTGTCAACATGCCCTGTAATTCTGTCCTTAATGATGGTTTCCACCATTTTGCCCGGCACAGACGTCAAGCTTACTGGTCTGTAGTTTCCAGGATCGCCTCTGGATCCCTTTTTAAATATCGGGGTTACATTTGCCACCCTCCAGTCCTCGGGTACAGTGGCAGATTTTAGTGACAGGTTACAAATTACTAACAGTAGGTCTGCGATTTCATATTTGAGTTCCTTCAGAACTCTGGGGTGAATGCCATCTGGCCCTGGTGACTTGTTAGTATTCAGTTTGTCAATTTGCCCTAGAACATCCTCCAACGTCCTATTGATTTGTAACAGCTCTTCCAATTCCTCGCCCACAAAGCAAGGATCTGGCATGGATACCTCCCCCAAATCCTCTGGAGTGAAGACTGATACAAAGAACTCATTCAGCTTCTCTGCAATGTCCTTATCCTCCCTGAGTGCCCCTTTTACTCTCTTGACATCTAATGGCCCAACTGACTCTGTAGCAGGCTTCTTGCTTCTGATGTATTTGAAAAAGTTCTTGTTGCTTGTTTTTGCCTCTTTAGCAAGCCTCCCCTCAAAATCTCTCTTGGCCTGCCTTATTAACACTTTACATTTATGTTGCCAGTGTTTATGCTCTTTCGTATTATTTTCATTGGGACTAGCCTTCCATTTTTTAAAGGATGCCTTTTTGGCTCATTCACCTCCCCATTTAAGCACAGTGGAAGATGCTTGGTCCTCCTGCTTCCTTTTTTAACCTGCTTCCTTTTTTAAACTCCCAAAGAGACTGTAAGGATTTCCCCCTTTCTTCATATTCCTGTCAAAACAGTAAGTGTGAAAAAGGTGCTTATTTTCTTTGCTAGGCGTTGCTTATTCCTAGATATTCTCCTTATAAATACTTTTGCATGCTTTCCTCTCCCCATTATCTTATTAAGCCTTGCTTGCATCTGTCAGAGCTGAGCAGCCCAGGAAGATAACACTGGAACAGACAGGTATGCTTTTTTATGTTTAAAAGACATTTGATAGCACTTAACAATTTTGTTTTGGAGTTTGCTGATAAATCTCTGAGAGAGAAGGAGATAGAAAAACAGACTGGTAAATTTTTGTATTTTGTTTTTTTTTTTAAAAAATCAGCAGAGTGCTACGGTATGTTTACTTTTTGATTACTTTGATTTCTGTTAGTCTTTCTACAAACATGGCAGTACCTTAGGCCTGAATGAGAAGTTTAAAGGGTGATAAGGGATGTCTTTCAGACCTTGTTCACCTCCTACCTTAACAGCAGATATAATCATGAAAACACCTATGATATCTCTGGAGCCAATCCCATGCCCTGTGCATGGCCCATGCAAACGTGCACACGGATCCCATGAGGAAATCGTGCACACACTCCATTATCAGGGATTGTGCCCACATGGATGTGCGTGGAGCATGGTGTGGGATTGCAGCCATTGTTATCTTATTAAGCCTTGCATTATATGAATAGTGAGGTTTGTGGTACTGGTTTGAGGGTAACAAGTGGTAATGACCTTTTAGGGGTAAGGCAATGTAACAAATACTCATTCTTAAAGGAGAATAGTTTTACACATAGTGAGGTAGACAGGATGATGTGATAGCTTAGCACACACTCCAGAAAGTTCAAACATTCAAATCCCACAGAATATTGAACCCCTAACTGTAAAAAGTAAACAAGCTCTAAGAAGAGAGGACTGAAGGGAAAGAAAAAAATCCAAAGCAGGAATCCCAAAAGCAGTTGTACAAGGGAAAGGTAGCATCAGAGCTTAATTTGAGGAAGAGGTGGGATCTTGTCAGGGCTCAGCCCTGGAAATTAAATTCAACAGGCTGGGGGAAGGCCGAGCCCCAGGAAATGTTCCCAATAGGAGCGTGCACCCCAAAATGTGAAAGACAAGGAAAAGTCCCCTTCGCCAACCTCGTGGCGGTGATGGGAATTTGTTGAGCCCCCCCCCCCCCAGCTCTGCTTGCGGAGGCACAGAGCTGTGGGGTGAGGTTTGCCGCAGCAACGGGCCTGTTAGAAGGCCCCCATTACGATTTGAAAAGGTTGCTCTGGGCAACTAGCCCAGGGGGGCGCATGCACACAAGTGCAACATGGGCAGAGTGAGCAAACTCCGCCCCCTTTAGCAGGGGTGGATTCGCGGGAGCCACGTGAAGCGGCATTTGGAGGAAGAAGGCAGAGAGTCAGCCCCACCCGCCTCCCCTCTAGCACTGTGGGAATAATTCTGGTTGCCATTAGAGGAGCCAAGGAGGAATTTTTAGTGGGCATCCTGTTTCAATGGACCGTTTTTTCGCCTCCTTCACATTGTTGAGTAGGATAAATAGGTATTCATGCGGTTTATTCGGCAGATTGGAATACTGTTTAATCATAATCATAATTGGCAACACGAAGTAATCTGGTTAGTAGTATAAAGGTTATCGAGTAGGTCAATTAACAATCAGAACAAGTTGGTGGAGAATTGAGCTGAACAGAATTAGTTGTCAAGAAAGTATTGTGGGGAAAATGTTGTCGCACTCAGCAGGGATCCAGTATGCTAGGGTAGGTTAAATAGGATGAGAATAGGATAGTAAGAGTCATCTCCTTAAGAGAATGGGAGGTGATACCTAGTGTAATGCGGGGCACAGCATGCACTGGGGTCAGGACTCCTGGGGAGGGGTATCTTAGCAGGGTAGTAAGGACATATGCTGTCCTCAGACCTTGCGGGCACTTACCTCCTTACTCGTGCCCTGAGTTGGGCCTGTTGTTTCCCCCTGTTCGACCAGAGCCAGGGTGCTGTCGAAAGGGGGATGATGTTTATGAGAGGTACTGAAACTGGAGGGCATATCCAGCTCAGTACCCAAGTTAATAAGTTACATAAGTAGCTAGCATACTGGACCCAAATTGCTTGTGCAATTACCCACCAGCCTGATTCACTGGTTTGTTGAATAAAGAGTGCGGCCAGTTTATAACCCATATCAGTCCCTGTGTCTCAATGGGGGGTGCGACGACAAGGCCAATATTGGCCATTTCAGAATGGGAAAGTAAAGCCAGAAAAAAACCTGGATGGCTTATTTGAATTTAATTTATGACTTTCCTGCCTCACCCCCTGTGCTGGCCATCAGATATATTAAATCACAAGAACCCCTATTTTATATTCTGCTGTAGAGAGGCAGCTAGGTCCAGTGGCTGGGTTGCTCGCTGGAGAAAAGGGTTCATTTCCCTGCTCTGACAAAATCTGAGCTGGGAGGTGTGGCTTTTGGAGCAGGCTTGGACCCTGGCAATTCTTTAAAAAAACAACAACAACAACGCCCCCTGCTGAAGAAACTATCATTGGATGTGGACGCACTCGCCAGCTACCGACCTGTCTCTAACCTTCCCTTTTTAGGGAAGGTTATTGAGTGGGCGGTGGTGATCCAGCTCCAGGCGCATCTAGATAGCATTGGTTTCCTGGACCCTTTTCAATCTGGGTTCTCCCCCAACGATGGCACCGAGACAGCGTTGGTGACCTTGGTCGACGATCTCCGCCGGGAGTTGGACGCAGGATGTTCAACATTTCTTATCCTGCTAGATCTCTTGGCCACTTTTGACACCGTGGACCACGGGCTTCTGTTGAGATGGCTGCGTGACCTGGGGGGTCTGGACGGAACTGTTCTTGAATAGTTCCACTCATTCCTTTTGGGGAGAAGCCAGCAGGTAGTGTTGGGAGTTGAAACATCTTGTCCCCGCGCTTTATCCTGCAGCGTTCCGCAGGATTCCATTCAGTCTCCATTATTATTTAATGTATATATGCAGCCCCTGGGGGAGGTTGTGAGAGGGTTCAGGGTGAGATGTCACCAATATGCTGATGATACTCAGCTGTACCTCTCTTTTTCAGCTGACCCAGACCCTGCTGTCTCGTTGCTATCCGAGCGTCTGGAGGTCGTGGCAGAATGGATGTGGCACAGCAAACTGAAGCTCAACCCCAATAAGACGGAGATGATGGTGGTGGGGAGAGTGAGGGAGGTGTCGCACTCCTTATTGGGGGGTTCACCCTCCTTTAGCTCAGCAGGCTTGGAGTCTGGGAGTGATATTGGATGCAGATCTCCGCCTGGATTGACAGGTGGAGGTGGTAGCGAAGGCCACCTTCCGCCAGTTACATCTGGTGC
>QEPC01008200.1:475630-493154 GCA_003113815.1 Sphenodon punctatus
GTTCTGGGAGAAGTTCTATGCAGAAGTTCAAAGAGCCAGATGTTTAAGATCTGGGTGAGTGATTTAAACACACAGAAAGTTCAGGATGTAACAGCAAACATGCAGGAGAAATGTGTGTGTAAAAACACCCGGTGTCATGATGACAAGGAGAGAGAGTGGGTTTTAGCCGCTCCCTACCCTTTTCCTAAAAATACCCCTTGCCCTCACAGAACATTATGAGGTCACAGTGCTCTACTGTGGGGGGACATAACAAAAAGGGCAGAAGAGTTGCTTAACCGCGTCTAGGGTGACCACTGACCAGACATGCAGATGTTAGACGACACTGAAATGCAGGTTGCAGGGCTGCATTGCTGCCAATGCAGCCCTGCAACCTGTACTTCTCATAAGCGTCCTCTAACATTTGCATCTCTGTCCACCCTAACCCTATTCCTTTCCTGACAGGACCCCTTGCCCACATGGAGCAGTATAATGTCATGGTGCTTTGTGGGGGCCAGTCACATCAGGAAAAGGGTCGTGTTCCTTTTACCTGATGTGCTTCCCTTCCCCCTCCCCACAGAATACTGTGACATTATGTCACAGCACTTCGTGGGAGAGGGAGCTGGGAGGGTTTTTGCCAGATCCTTTGTGACCAATCAGGCTCAATTCAGTATGCAGAGCTCTAACTGTGATATTTATTTTGAGGAAGTTAGCCCTTTAACAGAGAGAGCTTACATTATCTAGGACCTTGTCTCGTAGTACAAAATATTCTCAGCCATTTTCTCATAGCATTAAAATAATTGTTGCTTATTGCTACTGTGGCATTCAAATATCATGGAAATTTATGAGATATGGGCTGTCAAGACAAACAAGGCCCTTGCCACTAATAATATCACTACTCCAGTGCCATGTTGCAGTGCTTATTATACTGTGAACTATTCACTGCTTTATACCTTCTAAAATCGTTTTTTAAGTCTCATAATTTCCCTCTCAAAAGCATTGTAGGTGAACCTTACAAAACCTCTAATTATCTCATGTTTATCATAATCTGCTAAAAGTCATTTGGTATATTCCATTGTAAAGAACAATTAGCAAGGTGGTAACTCTCACTCAGTATTTAGAGGAAGCCCACACTATAAAACCCAGTTCCTTAAAAACTGAGTGGGACAAAAACAATGAACAAACATCTAATATGAGAGTTCTTTCAAATACAGAGATTTCCCAGTACACCTTCCTCTACTCACAGTCAAACTGAAGAATCAAACAGATCATAAAGGAAAACTACAGAAATCAAGATGAAAGTGAAATATCAGTTATGTTAAAGGGCATTGTAGCAGGGCAGGCTAGAGAGGAGCCTGGCCTTTTAAGGAAGATTAGCACAGGCCCGAGTAGGGCCACCTGAGCTGGGGTGATGGGACCAGTTCAGAGATCAGGAGACTAAGCTGGAAGCTCAGTGAGAGGAAGGAACTGTCAGGAGTCGGGAGCCTGGAAGCTCCATCTTTCAAGGGCTGTGGCAGAGGCATGGAGCCAAGGAAGGCTCTACCTCACTAGCTGGTGGCAGGAAGGATGGTGTCTGTCCAGCAGAGCCTTAGGAGGACATTCTAAGTAAGTAGGCTACAGAGTGTACGCAATTGAGCCAGGAGCTGGGATGGAACTGGGTAGGCTACACAGTAGAGAGTAGAGGTGATGGAGCCAGTAGCTTAGGCCAGAGGCTCAGGGGTTGCCTACCTGGTCAGGAGGGACTGTGACGAGCCAGACGGAGCCTTAGGCACGTTCTCTGATGATATAACCGTCCCCTATATCTTCCCTCCAGCACCTGAGAGGGCAAAGCATTTAACCTGGCACACATAAACAAATAGATTTTCTGGTATGCACACATAGATAATAGATCATTAGCTGGCGCCACGGGACCAGAGATCAAATCAGAATAGTTTGCCAAGGGCCTACATGTAGAAATTATGGCAAGATCCTCCTGTCTGCTGATATCAGTCAGTCTGACAGAGATCTCTGTCTTAACAACTCCCATCCCTTTAGACATCAGTCCCATGGTTGACAAGTCCAGTACACAGATTTTTGAAGTTACTGTCTTACTCCAGGCACAAACATAATATATATGGACTCTGTGAGAGGAGTAGACGAAAGGACATTGTGGCAAAGATCCCATGTGGTTGGGGTGCCTTGGGGCTGGATCCTGCAAAGACGTATGCCTTGGGACTCCTGTCCTATTTACAGTCATAGATTTACTCATACTCAAAGATAAAGGGAGATTTGTCATTAGCTAGAACAGGATCAGGCCCAAGATGAGGTTGGATGAAACTATAAAGGCCACATGTCAGTCTTTGTTGATGTGAAGAATACAGGAAGTGTGCTGAGGAAACGACAGCGAACCACAAAACCTAAGGTTTAAAGCACACTGGGTTATTTGCTGCTCAGCTTTCTTGACCCATCCCTGATCCAGCCACAAATTAGATTCCTCTGAGGAAAAACACATTTAAAACTTATGAATTGAAGTGCTTTAGTAAGCATTTGCTTGGAGGGGTGGGGGGGAGAAGAAGGCCAATGATAAATTAGCTCCATGCCTGGCCTTTTCATCAGCTATTTCACAGTCAGAAGAGTCAGAGCTTTCAAGTGTTAGCTGTATTGATGCCACAGGATTCATGTTCAGAGGATTCCTTTTTCCTCAACTGTAGCCTGATTCTCTTTAAACTGACATTGCATACTGCTCATCAGTCAGTGTCAGAACTTAGATCAACATCTGTTACAGCTGAAGCATCTTTTGGATGAGAAGTCTTCTTATTTTCCTTTAAAGGACGTCAATCATTTTGCACACTCGGTATTGAGAATTGCCTGTTGGATGCGAACAACAGCTACAGTTGCCCTGAAAAATGTGTTCTGAATACTGTCCAGAAAGGAGGATGGCTTAAATATTGACAGTGGTGGGGGTTTTTAAAAAAATAAGCATTTTCCTGCCAGAAGCCAGAGTCTCAAGGGGTCTTCCTACACTTCTAGTGTTAGATTGTCAGAAAAATTGACTTTATTCACTGAAGATGAAGCAGCTGATGATGTTATAGTATCGGAGGACACAAAATCTTCCAGGCACTGCCATACTTGGCCAACACCACTGAAACTGTGAGCCGTGGAGACCATGGGCGCCAGGAGGGAGGTGCAAAGGAATGCAGTTGTAGCCCCTGATTTCTACCTGGCCCTGGTATTTGGTGGGATAAAGCAGGCTTCTCCATCCCACCGCTTTCTGATGCACCTACACCCCTTCTCCAAATGCCATGAGGTTATGACACCCAGAAAGGGGCATGGTCATTTTAGAAAGGGGTGGGATGAAATGACCTCAACAACCACCTGCCTTTTCCTACAGATGGTGCAGAACAGAGTGGCCTGTTTTCCGTCATGGGCACTGCATTGGTTACCAATAAGCTTTCTGAAAACAATTCAAGGTGCTGGTTTTGACCTATAAAGCCCTAAATGACTTGGGCCCTGAATATCGGAAAGACTACCTCTTCCCCTATGTCCTGTCATGTCCTCCAAGGTCAGCCGGGAGTGCTCTCTTGCGTATACCAGCTCCCCATCAAGTTTCTACAACATGGGCGAGCAGAGAGGTGTTCTTGGTGGCTGCCCCACAATTAGGGAACTCCCTTCCCTTGGAGATTCATGTAAGCCCAGGCCTGCTCATCTTCCAGAAACAATGCAAGATCTTTTTGTTTGGCTAAGTGTTTGGCAGGTAGGGATAGGGTTGAGCAGAACTGGGGGAAGGTTTGAGGGAGTAAAGGTGTTTTTTTTTAGATGGTTTTATATGTTGAAAGCCACCTTAAGCCTCATTGGAAAGGGCAGCATACAAATGTAAATAAATAAGTAAATAAATTCATGTCATCACAACACTTGGAAAGGGGGATGGTCACATCACAAAGGAGTGGGACAAAGGGATTCTCCTGCCTCCGCACTCCAATTCTGTAGGAGCTCCTGATGGGGCTGTCCCCACATTTTGATGCCCCTCACTTAGATGTTGGTGGAGGGATGTGTGTAGCAGGCAGAGGTTCCCAGGGCATAAGTCCCTGCAGGATCAGAGCCCCAGACTCACTTACTCTTCAGGGAATTAAGCTTTACATTCACTCACTTCAGCAATGTCTCTTTATCATCACTCCATACAGTCTCAGTTGTACAGTACAGACTACCTTGCCTCCGGGCTGCCCGCTCATCTACCTGTACCCTGCAATCCAAGCTGTCTTTATGCCCCAGGCCAGTTCAGTCACCGACTCCCTGGTTTGGTGTACACTATCCACAACTCAGGCCACTTTCAGACCTCCCCATCCCCCCCCATATTCTGGGTGCGAGAGGGAATACACAGCCAGGATATGTGTGGGGCTCAGCTTCTCCCCTCCAGGACCCAGGAGAGCAAGAACCCAGAGGTTCATTTGAGCCCAAGCCTGGGCATCTTTTGGAGGCGGTACAAGACCTTTGTTTTTGTTAAGGCATTTGGCAGGCAGGGATAGGGGGTGGGGGTTTGGGTAGGGAAGTGAAGTGAAGGGTTTTGTGGAGTTTGTGTTAGGGTTTGGGGGTCAGTTTTTATTCTGTTTTATGCATTTTATCGGTTTTGTAAGCCGCCCAGAGCCACTTGGGAAGGGCGGGGTATAAATTTAAATAAATACATTAAATAAATAGCTCTGAGTTCCTCCATTCCAGGCTCCCTCTGGTCAGCACTCTGACATTCCTGACCACTCTTGCTTATCCCTTTCAGCAGGGTTTCAGGACCACGGCCAGCAATCTTCAGGGCATCCAAGTTGCATTCAGGCTGCATCCACTTATATACTACAGAATGGACATGGCTAGCTCTTCATACAGCCAACCCTTAAAGGGTCAGTGTCCTGCCCCACTCCCATTCTCCCTTATGTCTCTGCTAGTGTCATGGGGCTCCGCCGCCGTTGCAGGGTGCCCCCATGTCCCATGCCCCCCTAAGCTCCCCTTGTGGCACCACCCCAAGAAAATTTGACTTTTTCTACCCAAACTTTGACTTATGCCACGGATCCGGTGAAGGTGGGATTTATAATTGGAAATTTGGGCGGAACCACCTTGGTCTGGGCCACTAACCTGATGACAGAAAAAAAGCCCCCTCCTGGACATCGGTCAGAGTTTGAACGAGAATTCTGGCAGTTGTTTGATCATCCCCATCGAAAAAGGGACTCTCAAACAGCCCTCATGGCCTTAAGACAGGGTCAAAGTTCTCTGTTGGACTATATAACGCAAACAGTTAGCAATAGAACTAAAATGGCCCCAGGATGTGTTGATCATGTTGTTCCGTAGGGGGGTAACAGATGACCTGAAAGACCAGTTAGCGTATACAGCCTTGCCCGAGACCTGGGAACAGGTAACCACCCTTACCTCCCAGATCGATGACCGCCTAAGTGAGCGACACAGAGAGAGGAGGCAGGAATCACGAAGCTCACTTCCCAGGTTGCTTCCTCTTCCCAACTGTAAGGTAGAGGATGGAAGGGGTGAGGACGGGGAACCCATGCAATTGGGCGCCTCTCGGGGACCCTTAACCCTGGAGGAGGGCCTGTTTTACTGCGGCCAACAAAACCATTTTGCTAGGGAGTGCCCAGGGTGCCCCTCGCTAAGGCACCAGTCGAGAAACGTCCCCCGACTGGGATGGTCAGGGGATGCCCCAGTAGACTCCCCAGTCCCCTGTCTTGGATACACTACCCCTGCCCCCACTTTCTTCCTTGGTTCGAAAGCCCATGTACAGATCCCCCTCACAATCACCCTTACCTGGACCCAATCCATAGTGTTATGGGCCTTGGTGGACTAGGGAACTTCATGGACATGGGGGTGGTTTGATTTTATGATATGCCTACCTGCCCGAAAAACCGCCCTGAGGCCATACATTCGATTGATGGGTCCCCATTGGTCTCGGGTCAGGTCACAATGCAGACTTTAACCATTTCATGTGTGACAGGAAATCATGGGGAAAACCTGAGTTTTGATATAGTTTGTACCCCCCTTTTTCCGGTGGTACTGGGCCTACCTTGGCTGTGGCTCCATGACCCTCAGGTTAGCTGGGGCTCACAGAAGGTTGCCTTCTCATCTGGCTATTACCAAAGTCATTGCCTACTCCCCAGGCCTCCTTATGCCCCCCTGGTGGCCCTGGGTATGCTGCCGGATGTGGACCTGACCAAGATTCCTCCAGAGTACTGAGACTTAAAAGGGGTATTTAGTAAACAACAGGCCACAGAATTGCCCCTGGGTTTATGACTGTCCTATAGATCTGGTTCCTGCTTCGAAACTGCCATATGGACGGATCTATGCCCTGTCTGCACCCAAACTAAAAGTATTAAAGGAGTATGTGGAAGAGAACTTGAAGAATGGCTTCATTTGCCCCTCAGTTTCCCTGGCAGTAGCGCCTATTTTCTTTGTTCCTGGCTGAAACTAGCAGAACACACAGAGGAGGGCATTCAACACACAGACCAGGGACATGACACTCGAGGCGAGGGAGTACACCCAACACAACTGGCAGACAACACAGAGGGGTGGGAGAGGTGACTCAGACTCTCTTGCCCGCCTCCGCTCTCCTATCCCTTCTTTCTGGCTCCCTCATGACACGTCCCATTTGCTTCATGATAAATGTAGCACCAAATGATCCCCTGACATGCATTGCTTATTGCAAACAGGCATCACGTTTTATCTGGGAGGCTGAAGCCCTATCGCTACCATCACAGAGAAGTTCACCCCCTAAACACTCACTCTGCTGGACAAGAAATTCACCTCTTTCCAGACAGTTGAGGAACATGGACAACTGGCCACTTTGCGGACCACATTGCGAGAATCTATGCAAAACCAAAAAAAATGGCCAGCATCTCACCCTACTGCACAGTACTACCTAGCACTCATGACCAAGATGCTGGCAGTCGACATGCTTCCGTTCTCATTTGTTGAGAACGAGGGATTCCGGGAAGTAATGGAAGGAATGGCCCCACGATGGAATGTACCTTCGAGATATTATTTCGCAAAGAAGACCATTCCAAAACTTTTCTCCGAAACATGCAAAGCGGTATCAGCTGCTATGCTTGGTTGCGAGGGCAAGGTTGTGCACTTAACCACGGACATGTGGACCAGTGCACAGCGCATGGAGTACCTGTGCATTACTGCACACTGGATTCATCGAAACCCCAATAACAGACTGGTAAGGAAGCAAGCCATACTTGCATTGGAACACTTTCCGGAACAACACACTGCTGAAAACATCCATGCTAAATTATCACAATTGACACATGATTGGTTGGCTCCCCTTGATCTCTCCATTGGGTGCATTGTGTCAGACAATGGGGCAAATATCGTGAAAGGGATTTCTGAATGCGGGTGCGAAAATGTTTCCTGCATGGCTCATTCAATGCATCTGGTGGCAAAAAAAATTCTAGAATCGGACCCATCGGTTAAGGACACAGTAGAGCATGCAAAGAAGTTGGTGACGCACTTTCGTCGATCAGCAAAATCTCGCCGCGTGCTCCGTGAAATACAGGAGGAGAGACAAGTTGCACTTCAGTTCTTCCCGAACGATGTCTGCACGCATTGGAACTCAACTTATCAGATGCTAAAAAGACTACATTCGCAACGACTTGCGATTGAGAATTTCTTTGCTGTGGCCTCAAAGTCTGTAAAAGACGCCCCCACTATGCAGCTAAATATCACACACTGGGATACAATAGAAGCTCTCCTTGCTCTGCTGGCACCCTTTCAAGTCATGACGGAGTTCGTGAGCAGGGCCGATGCAACACTCAGCCAGAGCTTGGCCTCGCTCGTATTATTGAGGACACAAGTCGAAGACATCACCAACTCTCTAGCACTACAGGATGATGGACAGAGGGCTGAAAGCCTGGGAATTTCCTTAAAGAACATGATCGCCAACAGCACCCAGTTTCAGAAGATTGGTGGAGAGACGTTGTACCGTATGGCGACTGCTCTGGACCCATGTTTCAAGAACGTTCCGAAGGTCTTGGGTGGTGAAGAAGCCGCTGCAGCTGCACGCCATGACATTGCCATGCACATGATTGAAGGGGTTTGCGAAGACAGTGATGACGATGCACAGGAGAACGACACAGATAGCAGTTCAGAAGATCACACCGTACAGCATGATGCATCTTCTGTCTGGGCAACTTTTCAGAAGTATGGACTCATGGTACCGAATCACAATAAAAGTAAAAGAAGAGTTGATAAGGTGCACCGGCCAAACTCATTATCTGCAGCCAAATACATGTACGACCAGTACGTGTCGTCTGCCCCTGTGGATGGCATGAATAGTGATCCACTCATTTATTGGGCTGACAAAAGTGGCACTTGGCCAGCACTATACAATTTGGCAATCACACTCCTTGGCTGTCCTCCAAGCAGTGTCCCCTCTGAACGTTTATTTAGCTGTGCGGGCGCAATTTTGGGAAATAAAAGAACTAGTCTTAGCAGTCTCAATCTGGAGCACCTAGCATTAATAAAAATGAACAGGGAATTCCTTCCCAAGATTACAAAGGATTTAATTGGAGCAACAACAGATGAGGATATAATGAAGTGCACCAGAGAGGCAATCAATCGACAGAGAAAAGGTTATGATGAAGGAGACGAAATTTCTGAAGGAATACAAGAGCACTAATGCAGTAACTCTTTTTGTGTTATGCTTTGAGCAGTCATGGCCTCCACGGAATGACTCACAAGCAAATTGGAACTTGGAGTAGCATGGCGTGGTGCAGGGCGCAGGACATTTTGCAAAAGCACTGCATGGCCGCAAGGATGTTGTGCAGTCATGGCCTCCACGGAATGACTCACAAGAATCACGGAATGACCCTTCTGTAGCCAGGTACAGGGCAAAGACCTCCCTGGCTCCTGCCTCTCCTCTCTCCCTCTCTAACTGAGCTCCCAACCTCCTTTTACTTCTCAAGATGGCCTGAACATGCGCAAGTACAGCCATCCCTACTCAGGCCCTCAGGATCTAGGCTTTCACACTTGTGCAGAAATGAGTCACTATCCTCTATGTAGGACTGTTCCTGCACTTTGCTTTAAAACCTGTTGTGACATGGCCCTTTGTCTGTAGGTGTGCCTGGTCCCTCTCGGCTGGTGGAACTGCATGGGGGTGGGGAAGGTTGCATGTGCATACATAGCATAGGAATGCATTGTCTTATTGATTTGTCTTACTGCATTTGTCTGCATTGTCTTGCTGCATTTGTCTTACTGCAGCACACTGCATGGGGTGGGGGTGGGGTCATGTGCGTGAACGGATTACAGGAGTGTGCAACATGGATCTATTTCTCGGGATAGCAGCACAACCAGCAATGATTCCAAAAGTTTGCATGCTGTGTGGTCATGGCCTCAACAGAATGACCCATAGGCAAACTGGACTTGGACTCAAAGGGGGGGCATGTGCAATACATAGCATAGGAATGCATTGTCTTAGTGATTTGTCTCACTGCATTTGTCTGCATTGTCTTGCTGCATTTGTCTTACTGCAGCACACTGCATGGGGTGGGGGTGGGGTCATGTGCGTGAACGGATTACAGGAGTGTGCAACATGGATCTATTTCTCGGGATAGCAGCACAACCAGCAATGATTCCAAAAGTTTGCATGCTGTGCGGTCATGGCCTCAGCGGAATGACCCATAGGCAAACTGGACTTGGACTCAAGGGGGGGGGCATGTGCATACATAGCATAGGAATGCATTGTCTTTGTGATTTGTCTTACTGAATTTGTCTTACTGCAGCACACCCAGAAATGATTCCAAAAGTTTGCATGCTGTGCTGTCATGGCCTCAATGGAATGACACATGGGCAAACTGGACTTGGACTCAAGGGGGGGCATGTGTATACATAGCATAGGAATGCATTGTCTTTGTGATTTGTGCAGTCTTTTTGGAGTATGCAACATGGTTTTTTTTAGTCAGATGCTTACATCTAAGGTCACTTTATATTTTTTAAAAATGATTGGTTACCCATGTGGGCTGTCCAGATTAGAGCTGCAACGAATGTCCATGGTGAACACTATGTCTGACAAATTCGCTCACTTCAAACTGGGTCCAGCAAAGTGCTTACAAGCCACTATTCAGTTCCTGTTTCATTTGTAGAAATGAATAACCACTTTGTTATTTCAATCACTTTGGTATTTCAGTTTGACACTTCTTACCACTATTGAGCAACAGTATAGCATGCAATGGCGCTATATAATACCAAAATGAAGTAATTCAAATACTGACATGACCAAAATATCAAAACATAGTATCCAAAATTCCAAATTGACCAGAATAATCAAAACCAAACATCCAAATCTTGTTTCCATGACAAATGTTTATTCAGATATTCAGTGGACTATCTGACAATGTGAATAATATTTGTGAAAATAGAAATACCTGTTAACTTGCATGTTGTTAAAGTCAATAGCCTAACTGTGTTCAAAACAGGATTGGATAAGTTATTAAAGGATAGATCCTTAAATGTCTATTAGTGAAGGTGGCCAAGAGGACATAAACTCTGAGTGTTGGGAGCTAAGAGGAAATAGAAGGGAGCAGACAACTCCATTGTTTTGTACTTCTGTGAAGCAGCCAAAAGGTGGCTTCTATTAGAGATATTTATTTATTTTAAATGGGGAGAGAGGAGTTGAATAAAAATAAAAGCTGTCTTTGACCTTGAAGATTATTTTTTTTACCACACATAGAAACATTAGCAGTCCTGTGCTCAGATGAAAATATAGCAAGAAGTTTGTGACAACAGTTCCACAAGCATAATATATTCATGGCAACCTGCTCTTATGCATCTGTCAGAATGATTTTATTTAATGTAGTGAGTAGGTCGATACATAACATTTACATTTTAGCCCCCTTTTTCTTTGCTATATTTATATACATCTTAAACTGTTTTAAGTGAACATTTGCATTTTGGTTGATAACTCCATTAAACCCATGAAGGCTGGGTTTTTAACTTTTAAGGGGGAATGTGTCTGACCTTTTCATGATGCCTTTTGCTAACTAGTAGGCACTGCTTTTGTACAGCAAATAGGGGGTAGGGGGAGAGAGACCAACTTGTCACCCAAAACTTCAGACTTCTCATATCAGCTTCTATGTGTTTAATAAGAATTTCAAAGACTTTTAACATCAAAGAATGTCACTCAACTAACTGAGCTTCATAAAAACGCTTTAATAAAAAAAGCAATCTTTAGTAGTTGGGATTCTCTTGAATAAATTTTATGTTTAATAATGAATTTTAAATAGTCCAGTGAATATGGGAGTTACTTTGTAAATTGTGAAATTCATTTTCATGCCTAATTTTTAGCAAATTGATAAATATGTTTGTTCCCAGAGGCACAAATGGTGACCTAATATTAACTAATGAATTCTCAGTGAGGATATTTGACTGGAGGAAAAATAATTATATACTAATGTGCATTTTGAAACAAGCATTAAACATATCCACATCAGTTAGTAATATTCAACAGAGAAGAAAATTAAGAAATAAGCTTGCAGAGACTTACCTTGTAAGCATGGCATCCTATATTGCAGCCATTAATAATACAGGTATTTCTGTTTTTTTCCTTAAGTTTTTTAGAAAGTACTTTCTAAAAAAAATATATCAAAATTTGTTTGAAAATGTAAATTTCAACAAAAGTTACTTGCCTGTATATTGTAGCCAAAGTGTCAGGGTTTAGAATCAGAACCAGCACCCTTTGAACCTTGGATAAGGTGCCAGGCCTGAAGTGCCACCATTGTGCACTGCTTTGATTTGGACCCTTGCTCCTGCTTATTAGGCCCTTCTCTTCAAGTATCCTGCCAGTCTAATGGGAGTCTCTTCCCATTGGGCTCAGCCTGATGATTCCCAGTACTGTCCTCAACTTACTAGCCTCCCCCTGCTTCTTTAGATGTTTTAAAGTGTGATGGCAGCATGGATTGCCACGCTTTCACCCATGTGGACATGTGTGGTTCTGTCACGTCCAAAACCAGAAGCCAGATGTTACATCGGGCCGGAACCTGAGTTTGCACCGACCATGGTGGCACTTTGCCTGGGCTGTACTTAGGTACCATAGAACAGGATGGGATGGTCCCAAGGAACAGTCCGGGGTAAGCGCTGCCACGGTCTATGCAAAGGATTCCAGACCTGGGTAAAGTGGGCCATAACGTGTTGGCCCACTTGAACTTACCCTGGTGTGGGTCCGTGGTGGTTTCAGGCAGCTGACCACCATGTCTGCCCATCAGGGAGAAGGGCAGGCTACACCTGGCAGTGCAGTGGTGGGACCATGTGAACACAAGTCTGCACATCACCCCACCCTCCTGTCATATTTGTTCCGCAACTGGGTCCAATCCTGCCCGGAGTGAGGGCCCTCACTCTGGGCAGGATTGAAGTGTGCATGTATAAAAACACCCCTTGACTCAAGTTCTTCTTCCCAGTCAGTTCCTATCAGACTGACTCTTCAGCTTGATCCCTGCCTCATCCTTAGACACTGCTTTCTGTCTGTTGACAATGGGCATTTTTACACAGATCTTAAAGTGCTGGTTTTTCAATCTTCTGGGTTTACAGGTCTACAAGTAAATTCTGGATGCATTCTTCACACACACTAGGGGTGTGCATGTCGTTTTCGTTATTACAATAATTATAATGAAAATTGTCATTTTCGTTACTGTAATAACAAAAACGACAACTGAGAATGACGATAACGAAAACGACAACTGAGAATACCAAAAACGACAACCGAGAATACTGATAATGGTAACAATAATGGTAACAGTAATGATATCAACAACAATAACAATACTGATATCAATATTAAAAGCTATACCAAAAATGATACCAAAAACATTACTAAAAATGATAACAAGAAACAAAAACAATGATGTTGTTATCGTTGTTGTTATTATTAGTGCTGTGGTAGTTGGGTTTTGGAGGCAAAATGTAGAGAGGGGAGGAGGGAGCAGATGTCTCGGAGTCTTAACAGGGTTGAACTCTTTAACTGTGCCTGTATTGGGAGGGGTGAGCAGCTCAGCAGTATCTGATGGATGTATCCCTGGCCAATGAGCAGCACAAGCAGGCCCCAGCATTCTCATGGGACTGATTGCTCAATGCCTTCTGCCTCCCACAGCCAATCAGGCGGGCTCTGCGGGAGGGTACTGCATCCCTTTATAATGGGAGGGCCAGGTTTTTTTCTCTCCGTTGTGAGAGCTCTGCTTGTCAGGATGCATTTACAGAACTGTGGTTATAAAAAAATCCTCCCTAGCCCTCATTGTATTTATTTATTTATTTGTTTTATTAGGTAGTCCCACCAATACCTTTCCTTCTTCAAAAACTTAAATTTTCCCTTCTCCCTTTCCTTGCCCTTCTCCCCCCTGTACAGATAGGTAGTATAAACAGGGTTGGCCCCAGGGTTTGTGAGGCCATGTGCCACCTCTTGGTGTGGGGACACCTAATTATGCAAATGTGTGAATTTACATAAAATTTACTCTGGACAGGAAGGATTTCCATTCTCCACACCTCCAAGCAGCCATGGAGAAGCATGGCCTCCCCATGCATCTTCCCCCACCCCAGTTTGCACTCCTTGGCTGCCTTATCTGGTGCTCAGCCGAACGGGCATAGACAAGCATGGCCTCCCAATGCTCCCCCCACCCCCACCTCCCCAGCCAGAAGTGCAGGGGCAGCAGGGCAGGCAGCGAGGCAGGCACAGAGAGACTGACTGCATCTGCTGCCTTACTGGGGAAGGGGTGGTGAGCTTAGCCAGCCTGGCCTGTAGGGCCTGCTGCTTCTAGCTGCTGGTGCCGCCTGTGCCTTGTGAATGCACACGCTGCGACTGGTGCCACCATAATCAATTCATTATACCCCCCACCCAGAACCATTTAATTTATACTCCAGGGGAAGCGTGAACTGATTACTGGTTATGGGGTGCCAGTTTAAAGACAGTATTCCTGTTAGCAATAACTTCATTAATAAGAGTTGTGAAATAGCAGCCCTAATAATCTCAGAACTATATTTGCAGATTTTCCAAGATAGAATAGATATTGCTTTACATCCTAAATTCCTACCTAAAATAGTATGTTAGACAGTTGTGAGAATGTGGCCCTTTTTACACAGACCTCTCCCACCCATGAACACACAGTTTTCTGCATATTCGTGGGTGGGGGAGCCCCGTGTGAACGATGAGGAGCACACGCCCATTGTGAGTGAGGGTGTGCACGTGCGCACACCTAACACTCATCCCCACTCACCCCCCCACTCGTCCCCATGCACGGAGCAACAGGGGGAAACAGTGGTTACTCTGGGGGGGGATGAGTGGGGAGTGAATGGAGATGCGTGTATGGGCATGTGCACACCCCGACCACGCGCTGGCATTCACATAGACCCACCCACCCAGTGGAGGCATGTAAAAATGGCCTGTGAGGAGCCACTCGAAGAAGAACAGAAGGTTGTTGCCTTGTAAACAAGGTTCTTCAAGATGGCTCCTACCATTCTCACAACACCCACCCTTCTAGCCCCGCATGGAATTTTCTTATATTCCTAGAAAGGGTTGAAAAAAACTGTAATTCTGAGGGTGGGGGAGTACTAGAGGCACTCAATACCATCACGTTGTCTATTATTTGACTATAGTGAGCATGCACAACCCATTTATGAGAATGAGTGAAAACAGACATGATGCTAACCACCCTTTAACCCCCCTTGGTGGTTACTTGAAAGTTGTTGCCTTGTAAACAAGGTTCTTCAAGATGGCTCCTACCATTCTCACAACACCCACCCTTCTAGCCCCGCATGGAATTTTCTTATATTCCTAGAGAAGAACTTATTGGGGGAGAAGCTGGCTACAGACTACCGCCAAGCCAGGCAAGCGCGAGGCACCACCTGACCACGGGCCCATGTGCAGCCGCACATGTGGCATATGCCCAGGACCGGACCGGGGTATAGATTAGATATATACTATAGACCTATAGATCAGATTAGAATAGTTATATAGATAATTGATTAGATAAAAGAAAGTTTTACTTCCCCCTTCCACTCTCTACCCTAGATTTATATAAATATTAGTTATGCACAGGAATCAATAATGATTCTGATACAAAAAATAAAAACCTTGTTTGAAATGGTACCAATAATATCAATAATGATAATGAATATCGATACCAATGTCAATACCGATAACAAAAATTATATAACAAATTATACCAAAAATGCTTAAAAACAATAACAACAACGAAAAAGAAAATGACATTGTCGTTAATAACGATAATGAAAATGACATTTTTGAATAACAAAAAGGAAAAGGAAAACAACATGGGGACCTGCTGTACAGTCCCACTAAACTGGTGCTTTGGTCATTTTAGCCACAGTACCTTGGACCAAAGTTTCCCTCTGGAACTGCGGGACTAGGATGAACGATCGACCAAAGTCCAAGAGGCAATCGACCAACAGAGGCAATCGAACGAGAGGCAATCAACCAAAGTCTGAAGGGCACAGGCAGCAGGAGTTCTGAGAAGTGAGGCGAAGGTGGCAAGGCAGACATACCACGTGTGAAGAATCCGCCTGCCTGTGACCAAACTGTAGAGGTGCATTTCAGATGCTGGAGACGGAATACCACCAAATTTGTAAGTGGAAAAGCAGTCAAGGCAATGGACTGCTGATCCAGTGTGCTCTCAACACGTGGGTTCGCGTCACACCTTCGTCGTCTTCCTTTTCCCTCAGAGGGCAACAGCACAGTACCCTTGCCTTTCCTCTCCTCTCTGGGGAGCCTTTTGAGATGCAAAAAGAAGCCTACACAGACATCCAGCATACGCTAGCCAGGACTCAAACCCAGCTCACAACACAGGAAATCTCACTTGATGCCCCTAGACCACTGGCACTGCCAACAGCTCAGTCAGGACCACCGAGAATCAAACCCAAGACCTCCTGTTTACAACGCAGGAGCTTTGACCCAGTAAGTCAAAGTGCCTGACGCTGGGGTCTCATGGAGGGTTGGGTAATGACCACCTTCAGAAAAACCTGGCTTCTGAAGCCTGCCACTGTGCTGCGAGGGAAACAGAGCCAGAGGTCGTTCCCCGGGAAGAGCAGCCTGAACACATGCGCCTTGGTCATATACTGGCGAGTACTCTGCGTTGTGGCCGCAGCAACCTCGGTTAGCATCCGAGCCATGGCACTCCTTTGCTAACCCTTTTTTGCTTTTGTGGGGGGCATTAGGAGCAGGCCGCTGTAGGTGGAGACGGAGGGTCCCCCTCCCTTTCTGCACCGAAAAGATGGGGATTAAACAGGGGGGAAGGCAGGCAGCTCTGTCCCAGGCAGACAACACTGGGAGTGAAAACCAGCATCTTCTGTGTACTAGACAGTCACTTTGGCCAGCTTAGCCATGATGCCACAGGCCAAAACTTCCCTTCAGAGCTGCAGAACTAGGACAAGCAACAGTCAGCACTCGCCCAACATCCGAGAGGAACTGGCAGGCGGAGTTCCAAGAAGCGAGATGAAGGTGGCAGGGCAGACGTACAGCGTGTGGTGAATGCAAAGGAGGCCTGTCGAGGTCATCCCTGTAGAGTCCAGGTGGCAAAACTGCAAGTGTGCTGTTATTGGTGCCAGAGGTCCCAAGTTCAAATCCTGCTTGTGGTCTTGTCGAGGGTGAGATAGGGGCTGTACCTTCTTTAAAAAAAAAAACTTGCTATCCATTTCAGATGATGGATGCAGAATGCCACCACTCTACTTTTGAAACATGAAGTGGCTGAGCCATCAAAGCAATGGACTGCTAATCTATTGTGCTCTGCACGCGTGGGTTTGTGTCACCCCTTTGCTGTCTCCCTTTTCCCTCAGAGGTCAAGGTGACAGCACCCTTCCATTTGCTGACATCTCCGGGGAGCCCTTTGAGGTGCAAAAAGAAGCCTATGTAGACAACTGGCAGGACATAAACCCAGCTTACAAGATTGGAAATATCACATGATGACCCAACACCACAAGCACTGCCCACAGCTCAGCCAGGTCCGCAAGGCACCACTGGGAGTCGAACCCAAGATCTCCTGCTTATAAGGCAGGCACTTTGGCCAGCTAAGCCACAGTGCCTGACGTTGGGGTCTCATCGAGGGTTGGCTAACGGCCGTCTTCGGAAAAACCCAGCTGCTGAAGCCTGCCGCTGTGCTGCAAGGGCAACGGAGACAGAGGTCACTTCCTGAGAAGAGCAGCCTGAACACCGGGGCCTTGGTCGTATACTGGTGAGTACTCTGCGTTGTGGCCGCAGTGACCTCGGTTAGAATCCGAGCTATGGAGGCCACCAGGGGGCGTGCGCTGGGAATAGCTGTGCCTGGTTAGTGCTCCAGTGAGGCCTATACCTAAAACGATCCCAGAAAGCTACAAAACTAAATCTTCCCTTCAACAAGGGGTAGCCAATGAAATCTAAACTTCGAGGCGCAAGAGGGTGCAAAAGGGGAAAAAGCTGATTTCCCAGCATCCTTCTCCTGAGGCCTGCTCGGCTGAAACTCCCACCTTGAAGGACAAAATGGCTGCTGCTGCTGCTGAGTCAAGAATAAAAGATCTTCAGGTCAGTGTACTTAATATTGAAGCCAGAGGC
>QEPC01008200.1:519741-538172 GCA_003113815.1 Sphenodon punctatus
TATAGAGGCATTATGACATCCTCAGTTTTATTCTCTATCCCTTTGCGAATAACTCCTAACATTCTGTTTGCTTTTTTGACTGCTGCTGCACACTGGGCTGAGGATTTCAGTGTATTGTCCACAATCACTCCCAGATCCTTTTCCTGAGTGGTAACTCCTAGCTTAGTACCCAGCATTGTGTACTCATAGTTTGGTTTATTTTTTCCTATGTGTATCACTATGCACTTGTCCACATTAAATTTCATCTGCCATTTAGATGCTCAGGCACCCAGTCTCATAAGTTCCTGTTGCAGTTCTTCACAGTCTGTTTGTGTTTTAACTACCTTGAATAATTTGGTGTCATCTGCAAATTTGATCACCTCACTCTTAATGCCCTTTTTCAGATCATTAATGAATACATTAAACCACGCCGGTCCCAATAAATATCCCCATGGCACACCACTTTTCCATCAATTTTCCCTTGATCCCAGGGCCCGATGGCAAAAGGGTTTTACCCAATCCAGGCTACCTAGTCCCAGGGAAAGAGAAGGAAAAATTTTTTGAGAATCAATCTCTCTATCTTGTCAGTCACAGCTGGGTAGTCACAGTGCTCATAGCAGATGCAGCAGCAGTACTAGCCCAGTAATTTCTCACTGGTACCAGTAGCATCAATAGTTTTAAACTGATCTCTGCAGTAACCTCAATCACTTCAACTCTCTCTCTTCCTCTCAAACTTTATCTACTTCTCTTGTACTAATTAGCCCCAACTAGAACCCATGGCCTTCAGCATTTATTCAGTGAAATCAGCCTTGTAAGTCCCTAACATTTTGCTTTCCAAGGCCATACTCCCGAATCTCATGCACTAGCCCTTTCGTGGTTCTCAATTACCACTCTTTTCAAACTCACAGATGGACAAACAGAAAGGCAAATGCTGCAACACAAAGACCACTGCAGGAACAAGCTCCACAATACACTCCACACAAAAGAGCTACCAACCAAGCAACAACTCAACCCAAGTAAGCGGGGGAAGAGTGACATGGAAAACAAAGCAAAAAAAGTAACCTGTTTAGAGTCATTTTTGTATAATACAGATGTACAGCCAAGGACTTATGGGTTTTAACAGCCTACACAGATTCCTTGTTTTGTTCCCTGTTTATAGGGCAAGTGAAGTATTTCTCCAGTTTTTTTAGAGCTTCAGAACGATAGACAGCCCCAAAGCACATCCCCTGCCAGGACACAGTTGGAACTAGATTCAGATTTCTGGGTGTTCAAATCCAGGATTTGATTTCCTCAAGATCTGTACTGCATTCTCTTCACTCCTCACCACCACCATCTCAAAGAGTTGGGGGTGTTTGGATCCACGCATGTAAATAAGGTATCTTTCACTTCTTGGTGGTGTTAATACATCAAAGCACATGCTGCGACCCAATGGTATTCATCATGCCGCTTGAAGATGGTGGGATTCAAGCATGTCAGCTCTGTGCTGAACTGGGAGACTGGTAAAGAAAGCACCAAAGGGGAGAGATTCATGTTTAAATTTGGGTGTGTATGGTCTGCAAGCCAGGTGAAGATCTGCCAGTTATACCAGATGATTAATGCTCAGTGTTAGGCAGGTAGTGGAAGGTAGCCACACAGACAGCTTTCCTTCTCACATTTCCTACTTGTGATGCGACTTGAAGACCACCCACCCTGTCTCTTTCTCTCTCCTCTTTCCTGGAGATTGTGTGTCTGCTATTCTATGCTCTCCTGAGTCAGGTGACATTGTTGGCAGCTTGGGCTGAATGATGGGTGTTAGTTTTGTTATTTGTCCAGCTCCTTCCTTAGGCGATTAATGGGAGCTTTTACATTTGACCGACCATCTAACTTGAACTTGATCCATTGCCTCAAAAAAATGAAGCAGTATTTTCAAATGACTTAAGAACCGAGGGCACAAGTAGAGCTTCCTTCCTGTCAGCAATGCTCTGCCAATGGCAAGTGTCACTTGGCTTTACCTACATTTATTTCTCAGTATCAACAAACTATTCCAGAGGCAGGATCCAGGGCACTTTTATGCTCTTTCCCACCAGTCTGGTTTTTTGTTTTGTTTTTTTACACTTTCCTGTCACTTCTGTGTTTCATTTTGAAGGAAGCAACTATTATTTGCTTACGTTCACTTTTTTTGTGGCTTTATTTATATTCCTAGTGTCTTCTTTATTTATACGTGCTTTAGTGCAATTTCACATAAATGCCCAAAATGTATTTTAAAAGTTCCGTTAACTGCCACATTGCAGCAACCAGTTCTCCAGCCATAAGTGAAAGTCTAATCAATTCTGTCATGAAGGTCTGCTCTTAGCACCATTTTAAAACAAAAATTGATACCCTTTCTATATATTTATGTCTTGCCAACTTTATCAAGATTTATAGCACTACTTTGCAGTAGTCTAATGTCTTCCATTCAAGGATTTCAAAGCACTTTACAGAATATATCTAAACTAACACAAGTGTCACAGTGCGCTTTTAGATGTGCCTCTATCTTCATGGACATCACAATCCATTTTTAACAACCTCGCAGGGGTGGAATTTAGACATCCCTCCCTGCACCAGATGTTGCCCGGCCACCACTGGAAACAGCAGTGCTGGGTGACTCACACATTCCTTTTAAAACCGGATTTGTCAGACCCCGATAATGATTTTGTTGGATTGTGCAACAGTCACAAGTAAAAACCCATTGCAAGCCCTGCAAGCTTAATATGCGACTTGTCCAGTAGGGGTAGGGTAGGGGATGAAGCAGGGTTTTTTCTCTTCTCCTCTCTCTGTCCTCCATCTTGTCCCATGCAGTCTGTAGCTACCTCTGGCTCACCTACTGCTAAAAACATTGCATCAAAATTGGTGGATTTGAGCAATTTTATCCCCCCAAAAGTCCACAAACAAATCTAATATCGCCTGGAAAGATCAGCCTGTAAATTCCCTTACAACACAGTAAGAGGAGGAAAAAGATGTTTAGGAAGAATGTTTATAAAAGTATTTTTCTTCCAGAAGTGTTCAAATAGATGATAGATTCATAGCTCTATCAGAAAAATCAAAAGCTATAATACCATAAATATTCAAAAAAATATTTGTTGGAAGGCAGGTTAGGATCACTATCCATATAAACAATCTGACTCACAGTGAAGAAATTAAAAGTTTAGTCACCTTAATTCCACCCCCTCCAGCCCATCCTGTAAAAATTGGGCAGAAAAAGCAAAGCCAAACTGCTAAGGAAAGTTCAGAGAGGCCTAAAACTAGCCACATATTCAATTGCATGCCAGCAGGTCACCCCCTTCTGAAGGAAGTCCGTTTAGGCCAAACTATGAGTCACTACCAGTTGCCTTCCCAACATGAGCATAATACAGCTTATCTGCTTTATTTTCTGAGGTCGCCACCACCACTACCACCATTACCAGTCATTGTTTCAGTGTTTCACTGTTAGGATTTAGAAATCATTTCTATCCTACATGACAAGCATAAAGTGAGCAACTGTACACCAAAGGTGTTTCCTTGGGGATTTGTGTGTCCATTTTACAAACCCATGTTAGGATTTTTTAAAAATCTATTCTGCATTATCTCCATCTGCTTGTTGGCTTATAAAGGCAGGCCAGTGCTCCTGACAACTATGAGGCTTAAAATGCTGATTTCAAAATAAAAACTTTATGGGTAAAATTTATCATCAGGTTTCATAAATCAAAGGCAAGCTATAACTTGTGCACTTAGCAACTTGGAAATCAATACAGCACCTTGTTGTGGGTTTCATACATCATATCATTACACACACAATTACTACATTGTTTTAAGATTATAAAATGTTCTAAAAGTAATAAGCTTAAAAACCCTCATTCCTTCAGGCCAGGACAAAGCAAATAAAAACAATTAGGTATCACAAAGACATTAAATGGTACTTAACTAGCAGATAACCTCACATTATTCATACTTTTACTACACAAGTTTTTTTTCTAAGTGGTAAGAGAAGACAGCTGTGAATTATGGGGGGACAAGTCCATCATATTGGCATGGTTCTCCAGCAGCAAACAATTTTAGCAGTTTGCATAGGCATGAGTCCTACCCCTGCTAGATCACGCTGTATATTTTGATCATGCCATACCACCGTGACCTCATCTATGCTGCAAGTCTAGAATAAGAAATACAGTGCTGTGTTCACACTATATTCCGGCACAATTAGCAAAGATACTAAACTTTAAAATCCTGGAAAAATAACACAACTACCTAGAGTAAAATGGCCAGTTTTCAATGTAGGAGTTGGAATATTTTACACAAAATGAAATGGACTGACAGAGTGAGCAATGAAAGAATGGCCTAGAATGGCACAATTATCTATGTTAACAAAAGTAATACAGAAAAAGAGAAGTATGTATGTTGAACTTCTAAGAATGCATGGTAAAACAAGCATTTTGGGGCACCTTCAGGGAAGAGGATGGAAAGGCTAGCCTAAAGGCCGAAACAGCATTATCAATTATCATAATTCAGATCGTTGTGAACGGTCCAGTCCTCCAACTCAGATGGAGCCAGTAGGGAATCAGCTCAACCCCAGTCCACATCAAGTAGCCCCTGTAGGGGGTGCAACATCCACCCCACTAGAGGTATTGAAATTGGTGCCTAGAGGCACTATTAACAAAAGCCCTTGATGGGGCTGTTAGCTGAACAAACACCAAGGGTGAACTCTTCTAAACTGCAATGTCTGTGGGTCCCCGGAAGGTGTATAATCAAGCCCCAGATGATCCTCCGATTGCTGTTCCGTGTGAGTAAGTTCCAGCCTCACTTTAAACTCAGATCTGACAAATAGATCAGATCTAAACGTCAGAGCAGAGTTTAAAGTGGGGTTGGAACTCAGAGTGTCTCACTCACACACAACAGCAATCCAGGCTGATTATACAGCTTCTGGGGGCCCGCAGACATTGGAGTTTAGAAAAGATACATGCAAGTTCACCCCAAGGGTTAATTTATTCAGTCTGGGGTCTAACACCCCAAACTAGGGCATTAACACCCTCCCAGTCTCCACTTCTCCCCTTAATAGCTGGTCTAGTTCCACTGGGTAGTGGGGCTTCTCTCAAAAGTGGGTCCCCAAACATAAACCATAACAAAGTTCTTTGCCTCATTACTTGCAAGCTATCAGGATGGGTTCACTCAATGGCCCTGTTTCCCAGCCTTATTCCTTCACAAGATCTCTTGTGTACTGGCAGGAGGCTCCTGGTTCTCTTAGCTTAACAGACAGGGCAGTTGTTCCCTTAATCCCTTGTCTCTTGTTCCCTGTTGCTCCCCTAGCTCCTTGTTGCTCCCCCTGCTCTGGTTCCCTTAATCCCTTGTCTCTTGTTCCCTGTTGCCTCCTTAGCTCCTTGTTGCTCCCCTAGTTCCCTGTTGCTCCCCCAGCTTGGGTTCCCTAGCCCCTTGTCTCCAGTTCTCAGTTGCTCCCCAGTTCCCTGTCTCTGGTTCCCCAGCCCCTTGTCCCTTGACCTTGATGATGAGCCATCAGCATTCGTAGGCCAGCTTGTCTGGTGCTCATGCTGAGTATTCAGTCTCCTGGAGATTGGAGAACGGCTGAGAGGTTTTCTTGTTTGCTCCCTGGAACATCCCCTATTCCCTTGAACCTGTTCCCCATCTATCTACCCTTCTCTTCTCCCCTTTCCTTGGTCCCATGCCCCGGAGCCTGATAGTAAGCTCCGCCTGGTCTGTATCATAGCTCCCCTTTGTTGCTCTGTCCACATGATTCCCTCCCATTGTAGCCCCTCCTGGTTGCCCTTACTAGCCATCGTCCCCTTGCACCCCATCCCCTGACATTAAGGAGTGTTGCATGCTCCATTATAGAGCCTGAACATTCTATTCATTATAAAATTGACAAGAATAATGTTAAGATCGTGAAATTTGTGTAGAAGGATCACTGGAGTAAGCAGTTCATGCTTACCAAATATCAGCTAAATTGATTTGATAACAGCCAAGATATTGCAGTTTGACAGCTGTACTTCGGAAACCTATTTTTCAAAAGTTAAACCGTCTAAATCTCGGCAAGGTAAAGGGGTTATGTGTTGGCGAGGAGGAGGTGTAAGCCTTTTAGAAAACTCAAGGAGGCTGCCATGGGGTGCCTTCTGATTTACTTTTTGTAAATCCGGTTAGTAGTTTTTAAGTTATGACACCTTGAAAACTCAATGTTAGCCTATGGAGACCATTCTGAGTGTGGAGTGCTTGCGAACATTCTATGTGCAATGCAGAGGAAGTTTAAAAGCAAATAGTCTTGAGTGCTGGGGACTACAACTCCCAGCAGGCACTGCCTGCTAGAGTCTATCAGTGCTGAGGAAAGAGAGGGAACTGCACCTTCCAGGGGGCAGTGTGAGTGACTGGTTGGCCATGTTTACAGCTGATTTGATGGGGAGAGGAGGATAGCAAGGCCTGTGGAAGGGAGAAAGCTGAAGGTCATTCTGATCCAATTCCCCCACAGCAGGTGCCTTGGCTTGGGGGCCAGAGACACCGAGATGGCTTAACAACAGCTAGCTAATTCCACAGTGATGTTTGGGGTGGCTGATCTTGCCCCCTAAACCCACCCAGAAACACAGAGCATATGAATTTCAGTGAAATCCCTTCCCCCTCCAAGAACATGGGGTGTCTGGGCTGTGGATCCAACAGGGCACCCCACTCGAGGAGCATGGCTGGAGCACTGGAGTTTGCCTGGGATGGTCCCAGGTGTAGGAAGAGGGCAAAGGTTTATCCCGGAGACCAGAACAGGAGGCTACAGGTGGGATGGAATCAATCTTCTTTCAGCACTTCTCCCTCTGACTTTCCCAACCCCACTAAGGAATGAGGGTTAAGCTGGTGTTCTGGGCTGGTACAGTGGGCGTTCTGCAGTAGGGGGGCAGGGAGATGGTGGGGTCCTGGGCGGAGTGGCAAGTGTAGTCCTCTTGGGAGGACTTTAAGAGTGAGCCTCAGCCTAGGAAGAAAAATCCTATGGGGGAGAAGGGATGGAGGGAGCATACACAAAGGGGGGGGGGATATTAAGGGAAGAGAGTGAGGCAGAGCCTCTATAAATAGCTTCCACAGTGGAAGCCATACACAGGGGGAGCACTTTATAGGGAGCAGCTTTATTGGAGATACAGATGGAACCCCAGTACACAAGGCAGTCTGCAGAGTGGGAAGCATTGTGCCAGAAAAGTAGGGGAGCCTTGTAGAGACAGAGAGCTGCAGAATAATTACCATAATTCTTCCAGGAGAGAGCCCTGGACAGAGGAGAACTGAGTGAGGGAGCTTTGTACAGGCGGAGAGCTGCAGGATGGGCAGCATTGTGCCAGGTGGAGAGTTCTGTACTTGGGCACAGCAGAGTCAGGGAGCGCTGTACAAGGAATGAACTAGCCAAGGGGTCCTGTAGAGGAGGAGGTCCTGATAGAAACTAGAATGGCCAGTGTTGCACACACAAAAAAAGAGCTTTGACAGTGGGGAGTAGAGTGGAACACTCCTGTAAAAACCATGAACTAGAGAGAAATTTTTGGAAGTTTGTAATGCTTAAACCGAACCAAAGTTGTTGTATTCTTAGTAAAGCAGGGAACTACCAGTAAAAACCCAGCTTCACCTTTCTTGCTATTTGAAGGAAGTAACAATTTCTAAACTGAAGGAGCAGCTCTTCCGCCAGCAGGACAAATTTTCTCCATTGCATTGTATTTAACAAAAAAACTTGGATATTCCATAATCAAAAAACCTCCAGTTTTCAAGAAGAGTTAAGGCTTTTTCAAATTTAATCATGCACTAAAAAGCATTGAATTGCAAGTTAAGGTTCCCACCTTAATTTCCGTACCATGTTAGCAGTAAAGACATTGTACAGTCTCGCATATTGTGCTCACTTACAACTTAGGCTCCAGGCACCCACACTTTGCATTTGTCTTTCAGCCCCAATCCTCTTTGCAGGTTGGGGGCAACACTGAAGCTGGGGACAGGAGGGTGTGATCTTGCCCCTCATCCCCTCTGTCCTTTCATTTCAGTTGGAGAGAATGGGACTAATGTGACTAATGGCTCACAACCATTCCGCTTACCCACTAGTCTCCACTGCCCTCCCAGAGCACAATGAAGCTGGGTAGAGTCATATAAATTATATAATTAAAACTAAGTTGGGTATGCATTGAAATTAATAAAATGAAATGGCCATTGAAAGGAATGGAGGCAACAGCACTGCCAATTTCTAAATAAATACTCTTGTCATTCCAACATCCAATTAAGTGATTGTGAAATTATAAAACACAGTTGCATCTTGGAAGTGTGTGAAATGATGAGGAAGGCACCAGATGCAGTAAGTGGAATGGTTGAAATGACAGGGGGAAATACAAAGAGTGTGCAGGATCAAGTAAGTGGGTGGAATGACAGGAGGAATTAGAAATAGTTTAAATAATAAATTAAATAATAAGGTTCTGAGTGAAATAACCAATTTGGAAGACTGATGGGATACCAGGGGAAGCAGTTCTATTGTTTTACCCACTTACCATAGCAGACTCCCTATCCTTTGAGTCCCAATATCCTCCCTCCCTGTTGTTCCACTTCCTTTCCTGGTTTTTTGTTTTTGTCGTTCCACACACACACACTTCTGTTCCATAGGACACATACAGACAAACATTGTATTTCCCAGAACGTATGAGTTCTCTGTGAAGGAGTGGGGGCTACAGGGGTTACAGAGGAGACTTGGACCCAGGACTCCTGGGATGTCTGTTACAAGGCTGAGAGCAGGGGAGAGGAGAACAGACTTGGAACCAGGACTATTGAGTTGCCTGTGAAGGGAGTGCAGCCTACTGGATTATAGAGTGGGGTGGAGAGGCTGAAAGCCAGGAGTCCCGATTTCTCTGTTAAAGGGTTGGGACCAAGTAGATTAGACAGGAGTCCTAGCTTCCGCCCCTTCTCCCTAAGTTCTCTGTTTCTAAAGAGGAAACAGAGGGGGTGAGGCGCCAGCTCATGCCCTCCTCTCCCCAGCTTCAGTGTTGCCTCCAACTTGCAAAGAGGAAGAGGATTGGGGCTGAAAGTCAAATGCAAAGTGTGGGTGCATGGAGCCTAAGTTGTAAGTGAGCACAATATACGAGACTGTACAATGTCTTTACTGCTAACATAGTACGGACGTTAAGGCAGGAGACTTAACTTGCAATTTCCATGCTTTAAAAAGCATAATTAAATTTTCAAGAGCTTTAACTCTTCTTATAAAACTGAGGTTTTTTGATTATGGAATATCCAATCTTTTTGTGTGTCATGTGTATGTCTGAAGCCATCAAGCCAATTGACTCCAAGCATGCAAATGAGCTGAGAGAACAAACAAGGTAATTGGTGCGCATGGTGCTGATGTTACACTAAAGACAGTTCACAGTAACCTGACAGAATATCCAGGCCCAGCACAAGGTACCGGATAAAGGAGATGTTTATAGTCAGTGTGAGGGTAGGCCAAAAGGGGCATCTCCAGGAAAAGGGGGTTATCTGGGGCCAGTGCAGTTGGAAGGGGTGTTATTTCAGACCACAATGCCTTTCTGCCATGAAAATATCACAGCTATCTCACACAGACCTGTACCAATGTAACTGTTCCCAACTCCTACTATTGCTACCCCTGATGTCTCCTCTACCACTCTACACTACTTTTCCTATCACACTGTACTACCTTTTGTTCCTGAAGCCCGGAACTCACCAACAGTTCTGGCCACTCCTGCTCACAACTCACTCTCTCCACTACATTTCTTCTCCTGGGTTTTATTCTCTCCTAGATTCTCATTCTCTCAAAAACTGCTCCTTCTACCTACCTGAGGTAGCTCCTCCTGTCACCTCTTCCCTTCTTGGGATTGCATCCCTGAGTTTGTCCACACTCCCACTCCATTTACTAGCATCCTCGTGCCAGCTTGAATGACCATATTTTATTTTCTGCACTCCCTCCTGAGGTCTGATGCATTCTGATGATTATGGCACACTTGCGGGTACTTGGTGTTGTAAGACCTACTGCCTCAGTTTTAAAAAGGGATAAACACACATGGATTCGATAGTACCTTGTATTTTTCCAACTTGTGAAACCTCCCCTATTATTTCAAAATAATTTTATTTATTTCCAATTTTTCTAACCTGCCCCCTCCTGCCAACTAATAAAAATACACATAGTAAAAATATAAAACAATGTAAATTAAAATGTAACATTAAAAGAGGCCAGCTAAACCCAGCAACCCCCATAACAAAACAGAAAACCATCCCCCACCCCACCCACTACCCATCTCCCTCGCCGAACAGCTGGCGGAACAGCCAGGTCTTACAATGTTTTCAAAAGGAGGGGAGATCCGGAGTGAGGCGGATCTCCAGCGGGAGGAAGTTCCACAGCCGAGGTGCAGCCACTGAGAATGCCCTCTCAGAGGTTTCCACCCAGCAAACCCAGGGAACCGCCAAAAGGGTGCATTCGGACAACTTCAGGGGCCGGACCAGGACATGGAGGTTGAGGGGGTCCTGCAGATAAGCAAGGCCCAGACCATATAGGGCCTTAAGGTAACTGCCAACACCTTGAATCAGGCCCAGTAGACTATAGGCAGTCAGTGCAGAGAAAGGAGCATCAGTGTTATATTCTCCCAATGGCCCAGCCCTGTCAGGAGGTGGGCCACCACATTCTGCACTAGCTGCAGTCTCTGGGATGTCACCAAGGGTAGCCCCACTTAGAGTGCATTGCAGTAGTCCAATCTCGAGGTGATAAATGCATGGATGACGGTGTATATATGTATAGTATAGTTTGTGTCAAAGCATTTTACAGATGATTACCCGAGAACACCTTATGAACAGACAGTGCTGGCTCTCTGTCCTAACAATAGCAGTCAAGGGCAACTATTTTTCTATACTAACATGCTAAGGTATCTTGGTTTATCTACTTTAGGATGGAAGACTGCATAAACCATTCAATGGCCTGGACTCCCTCCACTGTGAAATTGCTAGTTCCCCAACCTGGAAGCAAAGAGAGTTACTTGTATCATGTGTGGAAGAGCCAGGCTCTGGACCTGTAGCTGCACAAGGCAGTAAGCATTGCAAATCTGAAATTAACAGTAGAGGGCTGTTGATGTAATCACACAATCATAAGGTTTTGGTTAACTCCTACTCAAAGTAGAAATGATGCAAACATTTGACATGAATATATCATCCTGTGCATTTTAGGAATTCACAGAGACAAATTTGAATTCAAAATTTGCATCACATTTTCAAGTTTCAGAACAGGGCAGCAGGAGGGTCTTGATTTTTTTTTTATTTTTCCCATTTTCACCATTGAGTACTGGTTGATTTGCCATTCGGTATTGGTTACTTGGGTATTTATGGAACTTTGTGACTGAGACACTGTTGTGGTCTTGAGAGACTATGGTTGCCATGTTGATCCCTTATGTGAGATGGAGTCAGATCACAAATGATATGCTGGACTAGACCAACTCAAGTTGGAGAGAGCAAGCAAGCTTTTGAGCTTCCCACAACTCTTCTTCAGGCATCTGGGAAGAGTTCTTTGTTGTTTGAAAGCTTGCATACTTGCATAGTCTCACCAACAGACAGGGATCTGTGATCCACTAAAAAATACTGTCAGACAGTGTCAGGTCCCAGCCTTGAGCCCTTGCCCTTGGCATTCCAGTAGTGGTGGTCAGCTCACCAGCACCATTGCCTCAGCCTGCCTCCAGCCTAATCACTCCCCCACACCCAACTCCTTCCTAGCCTTCCCTTAAACACCCCCCCGCCCCTTGTCTGTCTCCAACCCTTGCTCTGCCTCCCAGATTCCTGGTTGGCTGCCAGCCTTCATATAAGGCATGCTGGTAGCACCAGGAATCTGGGTGGAACAACACACCCTTTGTTTCTGGTGCCTGGCCCCACCCTGTTTCTGCTTTTGTCTCTTGTGTTTTGTTCCCGCCACACCCACATCCACACTTTCCTATCTTGTTCTAGTCTTGTCTCCAGTTCTTGTCTCACGTTCTTCACAACACTCTTGTTTCTAGTTCCTGGCCCCTCTTCCGGCACTTTCACACGTTACACATTTCTATGCAATTGTTATTTCCCCGCATGTATGGGGCACATTGAAATGCTCTGATCCACATGTTTTGGGCTAAATGCACTTTTTAAAGATGTGCACAACCAGGTCTCCAAATCCTATTACAAGGATGAGTGTTTTAACACCCACAAATCTAAAATGTGGTATGGGCAAGAAAAATATGCATATTAAAAAATACACCTAATTGTGCATGTGGGAATGGAAAAATGCACCTGAATTGGTGGATCAGTCCCCTGGCAGCCATTGTCTTTCAGCACAGGGAGCAAGGGGGTTATATATGGACTGAGATATATGGGGTTGTGGTTTTGGCAATGCCAGCACAAAGGACTAGCGGAAGCAAGGGGGCAATGTGCGCGAGAACACTGCCAGGACCCATGTCCCCCGAACGCTGCCCCTCTTCAACACCTCCGCCACCAGCACCTCAGCAGATGGAGAAAGTCCTAATATGGGAATGGCTGCACAGCAATTATGCTTATTATGGATTATGTGCAGACTGTAACGTGGGAATAGGCAGATAGAATTTTAAAGCATTTTTAGAAATCAGTGGAAGGAAAAAGCAGCAGGCTTTGGGGGTAACGTGTGAAAGCACCGTTAGTCTTGTTTTGTGCCCTATTCCCCTCCTAGTCTTGTTTCCCAGGCCTGCAATTCATTATAGTTTTGTTTAGTTACTAAAGCCCCATTCATTTTAGTAGCTTCTAGGAAAAAGAAAACGAATGAATGAAAATGAAAATGAAAACAAATGAGCTTTTAAAAATGAAAATGAAAGGGGAAATGAAAACAAATGAGGTCCCTTCTGCACATCCCTACCGCCTGCTGTTCCTCTGCCCATCTGTTGCTGCTGCTCAAATGTGTACTTCCACGTATCTCCTGCCTTCTTGTGTGGCCTCTCTAAGTTAATGCCCTGCCATACTTTGCCTGCCCATGCCAAAACCAGTGCCTGCTGCTCCCCTGTTCTGCTGCTGTTGCTGCGACCAGCCTGCGTGATGATTATATGTCTCTCTCTCTCTCTCGCTCTCTCTCTCTCATCTCTTCTCCCGCTTAGGGCATTCTGTGCAAGGTGAAGCCCAACATACTGTGAACAGAATGTTGTCTTTGCCAGTTCCTGCTGCTTCTCAGTGCCCACTTGCTGCCTGCCAGTCTCTGTCTGATAGGCTACCTCCTCGGGGCATTCTGGGCCACTTGAAGCCTTGGAGAGAGTGTGTTTACCATGTTGGTCCCCAAAATAGGTCGTAGAGACAAAGTAGTGTAGAGCTATCTTTTAGTGGATCAACTTAGGTTGGTGGAGGTTTGCAAGCTTTCGAACCTCACAGGATCCTTCGTCAGGCAAGTCAGACTTGGGGCACCACCATCTCCTCCTATGCTAGTGCCCTCTGCCTGCCAGTGTCTGCTCTGTTCTCTGTCTCCCAGCTGTGTGCCAGTCTCTGTCTGATATTTCTGCCCCCCCTTCCCCCTGAGTCGGTCTGTGCAAGCTTGGGGGAAGGGAAAGTGTCATAGAAGGACAGTACTGTACCAGGTACATCGCTATCATTATATAAATAATAATTAATAAAAATGGCTATTTAAAAGACATGGCAGCCCTGCCAACTAATTCACATTGAAATCAATGTGTAAACAAATGTAAAATGAAAATGGATGAGTTTTAAATGAAACCAATTGAATTTTTTGAAACAAATGTGAAAGAGGGAATTAAAATGAATAGGGAACCACAAATGAAGGAGGGCCTTTCTGCATACCCCTATTGTCCACCAGGTCTGTGATTTCCTTGTTTAACTAGGGTGAAATTAACCTGACAAGTTTGACACAACTTCAGTACTTAATTTGTTTAAAAAATGAATTGCCAAGTCCAAGCCTGCCCCAGAAACCAAACCTCCTGCCCCAGAGCTTGTCATAACAGGGAAATTTTATTTATTTATTTTTATTTATATAACATTTTTATCCCACCCCTCCTGCCCAGAGGGCAGCCTGGGGCAGCAAACAACAAATATAAAAAACAATAAAACAGTTAAAACAGTTTAAAATCCCACATTATGCAGGGAAAGAAAACTTCCGTCACCCAACCCCACCCACCCAACCCCTACCCCTTGCCAAAGGCCTGGCAGAACAGCCAGGTCTTACATAAACGTCAAAATAACAGGAGAGTGGGGGCCAACCGAGCTTACTCCAGGAGCAAATTCCACAGCACCAGGGCAGTCACCAAACAAGATCTAACATCAGTGGCAACGCGCCTCGCCTGGGAAACCTCCAAAAAGGTTCCCACGGATGATCTCAAAGGTCGCACAGGCACATGGGGAGTGAGACTGTCCCGCAGATAAGTAGGGCCCAGGCCGTGAAGGGCTTTAAAGGTTAAAACCAGCTCCTTGAGCCTGGCCCGGTGCTTTATAGGCAGCCAGTGCAGAACCTGGAGCACTGGTGTCATGTGCTCCCTGCGGCCCGCCCCAGTAAGGAGATGGGCCGCGTCATTCTGCACCAGCTGCAGCTTCCAGACCAGCTTCTCGGGCAGCCCCATGTAGAGCGCATTGCAGTAATCCAGCCTCGAGATGATGAAGGCATGGATGACAGTGGTGAGGTCGGAGTCTGAGAGATACGGTCGAAGCTGCTGGACAAGATGTAACTGCCAAAACACACTCCCCACCACAGCCACAACCTGAGATTCCAAGCTGAGCCGTGAATCAAGGAGCACACCCAGACTCCACATTTGAGAGACCATGGGAGGGCAGACCCCCCCCAACAAGAGGGGATTCAACCACCCCCAGATCCCCCAAGCCCTCGCCCACCAACATCACCTCTGTCTTGTCAGGATTCAATTTCAGATGGCTCAACCTCATCCAAGTCCCCACAGTTGACAGGCACTGGGAAAACAAGGAGACTGCGTGACCTGGGTTGGTAGAAAAAGAGAGGTAGAGCTGAGTGTCATCTATGACGCAGAAATGAACCAAGTCACCAGCTAACAACCCAGCCACTGGACTAACCTGCCTCTCTGCAGCTGAATGTAAGACAGACAGGCATTCTTGTGATTTTAATCTATACTTATTTATCACAATTTGATACCCTGCCCCCTCTTGCCCATGGCAGTTCGTGGCAGCTGACAATATAAAATCCATATAATACAATAAAAGCATAAATACAAAATCAATTACAGTTAAGACACAGGGAAAAAAAGACTGGAGTCCGCAGAAACCCCAACCCACCCATCACCCATCCTCCTTACCAAATGCCTGGTGGAACAGCCATGCCTTGCACTGACATTGGAAGGACAGGAGATCTGAGGACAAATGGACCCTCACTGGGAGGGAGTTCCTCAGCCGTGGTACTGCCATCGAGAACGTCATCTCCATTGTTGCCCCCCGGGAAACCTGGGGGATTTCAAGAAGGGCACCCCTGGCCGAATGCAGGGGCTGCTCAAGGACCCAGCGAGTGAGGCGGTCCCACAAGCAGGCAGCCATATAGGACTTCAAAAAAGTAAGAACCAACACCTTGAATCGAGTCCAGAAGGCTATAGGCAGCCAGTGCAGTGAATGGAGCACCGATGATGTGCTCCCGGTGACCTGTGTTGGTAAGGATATGATGATCAGCAGAGGGGGTGGAGTAGGAAAGTCATTAATGGAAGCCAAATACTAGTTGTTTGTTTCTGGCTTTCATCTCCAACGTTGAAATCCCATTTTGGGGTGTGCACTGTTACAGGGAACACTTCCCAAGGCTCAGCTCCACCTTGAAGCTAATTGCAGGGGATAAACCTGAGCAAGTTTCCCTACCACCACCACAAATTAACCCCTGTGAAGCTTCCTTTAAATTAGAGCTGAAACTTGCCTTCGCTATCTCACCAAATATTGGTGAGAATTAGCTTCTTGACGAGATTTGCGAAAATGAGAATGCAACAAGAATTGGCCAATTTTCAAACCCATTCTTGCCAAAATTCAGGCAGCTGAAAATGTGATGCTGTGGATGCAGAAAATGGCCACCATGCCCATTTCTGCACATGCACAGCCCCCAGCAGCCATTTTGTGCATTTACAGAGTGGTTTTAGAGTTTCAAGACTCTCACAAGAGTCTCAAGAACCCCTCAAATGCCGCTCTGTCCATGTGCAAAATGGCCATCGGGGGCAATGCATGTGAAGAAATGGCTGTAGCAGCCATTTGGCACATGCGCAGAGTGCATTTTGAGATTTTCGAGAATCTCACAAGATTCTTAAAAAATCTCAGTGAGATCTTGCCCAATTTTGCAAGAATCTCACAGGTTCTTCTGAGAACACCAGATTATCATTTCAGCCCTACTTTAAATCATTTTGTTTACTTTGATTTCAATAAATAAGTCATCTACAGGAATCAAATGAACTTGAGCTGGCTGGATTTTGACCAATATCTTCACATTTAGTTTGTGAATTTTGAAAACTCTACTTGCTTTAGCCCTAATTAATACCTAAGTGCTTGAGCTTTAGCTGTATCTCCCAACACATTTTAAATGCTCATACCATGTTGCTAAAACAAAAGATTAAAGAAAGCAATTATTATTCAGAGCACAAGGCTTCCTGGCACAAGGGATTAGATACTATTCTCCTGGAGATCTACAGTTCACACATCCTTCTGCATCCTGTTAGAAATTTAACTGAAAGTAAAATTGTTTTCTCACCAGCAGAGAGAGAGAGGGAAGTAGGAATGTCTTCAGACTAAGAATAGTTAAATCAGAAAAAGAGCACTGCTGTTCTGTCACTGTAAAAAAAATATTAAGTGCCTGTAGTCCTCTGCAGATGACGCTCATTGTTGCTTCAGCCTTTTAATGAAGACTTGGGAGACCAAATGAGATTAATTATTGCAGGTGTTCAGAGTGAGTGCCATCTAATTAGTCATTTAATGATCTAGTGATGAGGAAGCTGCCAAGAAACAACTTTTCTCAGATCTAAATTTCAAAGATAACCAGTCGCCTTGTAACTGTCGCATTTATTTTAAAATCCTGCTGCTGTCATGTGTGACAGTGAGTTGATCTTAAAATGGAAAAACACACACTTTCTGAGATAGGTAGCTCTGTAAATTTGGCGAGCTAAGTACTAGGCAACAGTGAGAGGTGTTCTGCATTGTAGAGGGTGGGATAGATGAGTGCAGCCACAAAATCTGTTTTAAGGCCATTTCCAGATGAGTGCAGCCACAAAATCTGTTTTAAGGACATTTCCTCTAGGGACATTTGGCGAATAAGAGTCTCCTGTGTCCCAAATGCTTTATTTTTGCTTCATTCAGCATGTTAATAGGTGAGAGATTACCAAATAAATCTGCCACAAGGGTGTTTAATTTCAAGAAGAGGAGCTATGAAAAGATTAGGACGTTAAAGGGAAATGAAACGAGAAAGTCATCAGGGTCAAAGACCTGCAAGAGGCATGGAGGAGACTATTGAAAACTAGTATCTTAGATGCCCAGATTAAATGTACACCACAAGTATATATAAAAAAAAAAAGCAGGAAAAGATCCAAACAAATGTCTGTGTGGTTAAATGGTAAAATAAAGGATATCAGAGCCAAAAATTGTCCTTCAAAAACTGAGAAAATACTCAGGAATGAGTACAGACATTGGCAGAGAAAGTGTAAAATCATGATAAGATGGGTCAAGAGGGAATTTGAGGAACAACTTGCTAAGAATAACACTTCCAATAGCAAAAAAATATTCCCATACATCAGAGGCAGGAAAGCTGCTAGAGATACAGTTGGTCCACTAGATGTTCAGGGAACAAAGGAGTTGCTGAAAGATGAAAAGGCCATTGCTGCAAAACGAAATCAGTTCTTTGCATCAGTTTTTACTTCAAAGCATGTTAGGGTGATATCCACACCAGAACTATTTTTGTTGGCTTTGAATGAGGAATTACCTTAAATTAGTGTAATGTCAGAAGAGGTTTTATTGCATATCGATAATTTTGCAAGTCACCTGGGTCTGGTGGTATTCATTAGGGGCGGGAAAACCGGTAAATCCGGTATCCGATAATGCCGGTACCGGGCGTACCGGCATTATCGGATTTGACCCGGTAAATCCGGTCCGGGTACTGGATTCCGGGTACCGGATTTTTTTACATTGCAGCCATTTAAAAATGGCTGCAATGTAAAAACTTAAAGCCCCACCAAAAAAGTAAAAAAAAAAAAACCCTCCCCAAGTCCAGGCTGCGCGGGTGGAAGGGGGGACATCCCCCACCCACCCTGCCTAGCCTGGATTTTTGTTTAAAAAAAGACTCAGAGGCGAGCCCACCCCCCAGCACCAGCGGCCGCGGCGTCCCCGCAGCCGCCGGTAAGTATGACCCGATCCCTGGCAGGGGGGTGCTTAACACCCCCCCAACCCCCCAGGGATCACCCCTACTAAAGTTCAGCGCTTGCTTACCTTGCGGAGCTCCGGGTGCGGCGGCGGCGGGCGGTCCGGCGGCCTCAGCGCCGGCTGTGGCTGCCGGCGTCAGAGAC
>QEPC01008200.1:538486-550353 GCA_003113815.1 Sphenodon punctatus
GGGGAAGGAATTAATTTATTTCATTGATTTCAATGGGGACACAGCGCCCCATTGAAATCAATGAAATAAAACCGGTACCGGTATACCGGATTTAATCCGGGAATCCGGTTTTTAGAGAACCGGTAACCGGTAAATCCGGTAGCCGGTAATGGGCCCGGGGTCCCACCTCTAGTATTCATCTAAGGGTACTGAAAGAACTCAAATTTGAAATTGCTGAACTACAATCAGTAATATGTAACTTATCACTAAAATCCTCCTCTGTGTCAGAGGATTGGAGGTTAGCAAATGTAACCCCAATTTTTAAGAAGGGCTCCAGAGGTGAACCTGGAAACTGCAGAGTAGAAAGCCTGACATCAGTACTGGGCAAACTGGTGGAGACCATTGTTAAAAACAGAATTACTAGGCATATTGACAAGCATGATTTGATGGGTAAAAACCAGCATGGCTTTAGCAAAGGGAAGTCATGTCTCACTAGTTTATTAGAATTCGATGAGATCGTTAATCAGCACATGGATAGGGGTGACCCAGTTGATATAGTATATTTGGATTTTCAAAAAGCTTTTAACAAACTTCCTCACCAGAGACTCCTGAGCAATGTAGGTAGTCATGGGATAAGAGGAAGAGTCCTGTCATGGATTGGTAGCTGGTTAAGAGATAGCAACCCCCAGTGAGAGAGCGGTGGAGAAGGAGGACTACCCCTGGTGGCAGCAGGGGATGGAAGGAAGGATGGTTTGATACTGGTAGAGTGGGTATTGGGATGGGTTAGTAAAGCATATTGTTAGATGTTGTTATTATTGAAATGTTAAATGGGAGGGTAGGGTTTTCTTGTGTATTATGATGTATTTGGTGTTGGGTTTCCCCTGCGTGGGATAAAAACCCTAATATTGTATTTATTATTGATGTGAGCTGCCTCGAGCCGACTTTACTTGGGAGAGTGTGGAAATGAAAATGAAAAATGTAGGAATAAATGCTCATTTTTCAAGTTGGAGAGAGGTAAACAGCAGGGTGTCTCTGGGGCGAGTACTGGGACCAGTATTGTTTAGCATATTCATTAATGATCTGGGGAATGGGTGAGGTGACTAAATATACAGACAACATCAAATTATTTAAGATAGTTAAGACCCAGACAGACTGAGAAACTACAGAGGGATCTTGCATAACTAGTTGCTTTTTCACACCTGCGGCAATGGGTCATTAGGACGCCAGCAGATCAGAGGTGCATACAAGTTAGTCACATCTTTGATGAGTGCGAATGTGAACAGCTGGGTGAATTCCTCTGATATGCGTCTTCAGAATGCCGATTGAGGCCACTTTTACATGATGCATTCTGTGGACCTGAAAATTGAGGTCTACAGTATGCACCTCTTGAAAACCCCGCGTCTGCAGCCGCCGCCGCTGAAGAGAACGGGTGGCACGTCACTTCTGGTAGCACCGGGACTGTGTAAGCACTCCCCGTGTGGCTTTTCCCTTCAATAGGGGGCTCCAGAGGCGCTTCTAAGCGCATCGTGTAAAAGTGGCCTGACTGAGTGCCGAAATCCAGTCAGTCAATCGACATTTAAAGATGCATATTAGAGGAATTCACCTGGCTGCCACCATTCACACCTCATGAAAGATGTGACTAATTTTTATGTGCCTCTGATCTGCCAGCTTCCTAATGATCCATTCCCGCACGTGTGAAAGTGCCCTAGGTGAATGGGCAATAAAATAGCAAATGAAATTCAATATTGATAAGTGCAAGGCGATGTACACAGGGAAAAATAATCCTCATCTTAAATACATGAAGCTAGGTTTTAAGCTGGGTGTAACCACTCAGGAGAAGGATCTTGGAGTCATTGTGGATAGTTCCTTGAAGACATCAGTTCAGTGTGCAGCAATGGTCAAAAAGGCAAACTGAATGCTAGGCATTATTGTGAAAGGAATAGAAAATATAAGGGAAAGTATCATAATGCTGCTGTATATTTGGTACGACCCCACCTTGAATATTGTGTGTAGTTCTGGTCGCCCCATCTCAGGAAAGATATAATAGAATTGGAAAAAGTTCAGAGAAGGGCAACAAGGATAATAAAAGGGATGGATCGACTTCCATATGAGGAGAGTCTCAACAGGTTAGAGCTGTTTAGCTTGGAGAAGAGGCGATTAAGGGGGGATGTAGCAGATTGGATAGCTGTAATGCTGTTGATGGCCTGGCTACAGCCAGCAAAGAGCCAGTAAACTGCTAAAATACAGCCAAGAGGCTGCTAAGAAAAGACTGCTAGACTAGCTAAAGCTACAAACGTAACTGTGCCCGGGTGGGTAATCAAGAAGCAGCTAGCTCAGTCACCTATACAAGTGTTAATCTGAGAAGACAGACAGACTGGCTCCAAATCTTGAGAGAGGATGGAGCTATATCAGAGCTAGTTTTTTCAGTTCGACTGGGGAATTGAAGGAGGAAGGTTGATGGTTTGGCTGCTGAGCCATTCCAGCCTGGAACCTTCCAGCCAGGAGACAGACTTGCAGGGAGCAAGCCTCCATCCCCTTGGACAATTGGAGCTCCTCAACCCAGCAGCTGAGAAGACAGCATTGGAACTAAAGTTGGGCCCTTCCAGTATAGAGGCTCACAGAGAACCAAAAACGGTGGTTCTTCTAGTGAGCCGGGAGGTGCCCAGACCATTGGGGCCTGGCTAGAGACTTTGTATATATCAACAGGCTGTTGGGAGCTAGAAGCTAATGCCCAGAAGGGACTCGCTTTATGTTTTGTCTTTATGCTTGGAGATCTGCCTTTTGGGAGAACTCCACACTGGAGAGTCTTGAGTGGCAGGCTGTAAGGGGCGTTGGGAGACCTGAGCTAAATTATACCCCCAAAGGGGTCTGTGTTGGCCCTACAGAGGGCATAGGGGCATGTGATGGATGAACTGAATCCCCATGCGGCTTCTCATAACCTGGAGAGCCAGACCTGTCCACGGGATATGATAGAAGTTTATAAAATCATGAGCAGTAAATAGGGAACTGGGACATGACACTGGGGATGGTGTCATAACACCATTGTCATGGTCGGACCATTACCTTTTCAAGGCTTGGATCGCTGCCCTCCTATACCCCTTGTCAGGGTAGTGAACCAATTAGGTTCGTCCACCCATGGAGACTAATGGATCCGATTGGTTTCCAGAACTCCCTGGGGGATTTAACCACTGACCTTGACAGCTACTCTGGTCATTTGGATGTCATATGGAATGACATCTTGACCAGAGCCATTGACATGGTTGCACGCAGGTATCTGCTCCCACCACTGTGACAGCATAGGTCCCCCTGGACTACAGAGTAGGCAGTTAGAGCACAGGTCGTACTCGACTCACGCTGAAACCAACCAGTTACAGCGTAGATCATTTTTAAAGGACTATACCATGGTTGGGACAGCAGTGAGGAAAGCTTTCTTCTCCTCTATCTGTGGGTAATTTCAGANTAAATGGGAGGGTAGGGTTTTCTTGTGTATTATGATGTATTTGGTGTTGGGTTTCCCCTGCGTGGGATAAAAACCCTAATATTGTATTTATTATTGATGTGAGCTGCCTCGAGCCGACTTTACTTGGGAGAGTGTGGAAATGAAAATGAAAAATGTAGGAATAAATGCTCATTTTTCAAGTTGGAGAGAGGTAAACAGCAGGGTGTCTCTGGGGCGAGTACTGGGACCAGTATTGTTTAGCATATTCATTAATGATCTGGGGAATGGGTGAGGTGACTAAATATACAGACAACATCAAATTATTTAAGATAGTTAAGACCCAGACAGACTGAGAAACTACAGAGGGATCTTGCATAACTAGTTGCTTTTTCACACCTGCGGCAATGGGTCATTAGGACGCCAGCAGATCAGAGGTGCATACAAGTTAGTCACATCTTTGATGAGTGCGAATGTGAACAGCTGGGTGAATTCCTCTGATATGCGTCTTCAGAATGCCGATTGAGGCCACTTTTACATGATGCATTCTGTGGACCTGAAAATTGAGGTCTACAGTATGCACCTCTTGAAAACCCCGCGTCTGCAGCCGCCGCCGCTGAAGAGAACGGGTGGCACGTCACTTCTGGTAGCACCGGGACTGTGTAAGCACTCCCCGTGTGGCTTTTCCCTTCAATAGGGGGCTCCAGAGGCGCTTCTAAGCGCATCGTGTAAAAGTGGCCTGACTGAGTGCCGAAATCCAGTCAGTCAATCGACATTTAAAGATGCATATTAGAGGAATTCACCTGGCTGCCACCATTCACACCTCATGAAAGATGTTACTAATTTTTATGTGCCTCTGATCTGCCAGCTTCCTAATGATCCATTCCCGCACGTGTGAAAGTGCCCTAGGTGAATGGGCAATAAAATAGCAAATGAAATTCAATATTGATAAGTGCAAGGCGATGTACACAGGGAAAAATAATCCTCATCTTAAATACATGAAGCTAGGTTTTAAGCTGGGTGTAACCACTCAGGAGAAGGATCTTGGAGTCATTGTGGATAGTTCCTTGAAGACATCAGTTCAGTGTGCAGCAATGGTCAAAAAGGCAAACTGAATGCTAGGCATTATTGTGAAAGGAATAGAAAATATAAGGGAAAGTATCATAATGCTGCTGTATATTTGGTACGACCCCACCTTGAATATTGTGTGTAGTTCTGGTCGCCCCATCTCAGGAAAGATATAATAGAATTGGAAAAAGTTCAGAGAAGGGCAACAAGGATAATAAAAGGGATGGATCGACTTCCATATGAGGAGAGTCTCAACAGGTTAGAGCTGTTTAGCTTGGAGAAGAGGCGATTAAGGGGGGATGTAGCAGATTGGATAGCTGTAATGCTGTTGATGGCCTGGCTACAGCCAGCAAAGAGCCAGTAAACTGCTAAAATACAGCCAAGAGGCTGCTAAGAAAAGACTGCTAGACTAGCTAAAGCTACAAACGTAACTGTGCCCGGGTGGGTAATCAAGAAGCAGCTAGCTCAGTCACCTATACAAGTGTTAATCTGAAAAGACAGACAGACTGGCTCCAAATCTTGAGAGAGGATGGAGCTATATCAGAGCTAGTTTTTTCAGTTCGACTGGGGAATTGAAGGAGGAAGGTTGATGGTTTGGCTGCTGAGCCATTCCAGCCTGGAACCTTCCAGCCAGGAGACAGACTTGCAGGGAGCAAGCCTCCATCCCCTTGGACAATTGGAGCTCCTCAACCCAGCAGCTGAGAAGACAGCATTGGAACTAAAGTTGGGCCCTTCCAGTATAGAGGCTCACAGAGAACCAAAAACGGTGGTTCTTCTAGTGAGCCGGGAGGTGCCCAGACCATTGGGGCCTGGCTAGAGACTTTGTATATATCAACAGGCTGTTGGGAGCTAGAAGCTAATGCCCAGAAGGGACTCGCTTTATGTTTTGTCTTTATGCTTGGAGATCTGCCTTTTGGGAGAACTCCACACTGGAGAGTCTTGAGTGGCAGGCTGTAAGGGGCGTTGGGAGACCTGAGCTAAATTATACCCCCAAAGGGGTCTGTGTTGGCCCTACAGAGGGCATAGGGGCATGTGATGGATGAACTGAATCCCCATGCGGCTTCTCATAACCTGGAGAGCCAGACCTGTCCACGGGATATGATAGAAGTTTATAAAATCATGAGCAGTAAATAGGGAACTGGGACATGACACTGGGGATGGTGTCATAACACCATTGTCATGGTCGGACCATTACCTTTTCAAGGCTTGGATCGCTGCCCTCCTATACCCCTTGTCAGGGTAGTGAACCAATTAGGTTCGTCCACCCATGGAGACTAATGGATCCGATTGGTTTCCAGAACTCCCTGGGGGATTTAACCACTGACCTTGACAGCTACTCTGGTCATTTGGATGTCATATGGAATGACATCTTGACCAGAGCCATTGACATGGTTGCACGCAGGTATCTGCTCCCACCACTGTGACAGCATAGGTCCCCCTGGACTACAGAGTAGGCAGTTAGAGCACAGGTCGTACTCGACTCACGCTGAAACCAACCAGTTACAGCGTAGATCATTTTTAAAGGACTATACCATGGTTGGGACAGCAGTGAGGAAAGCTTTCTTCTCCTCTATCTGTGGGTAATTTCAGATGTTACAAGACCACGGTCAACCACAGTGAATCCCCTGTGGTGGCCGTTTGTCCCGTAACGTCTAAAAGATTCCTGTCAGATGTTCACCAGGGTGAATACCTGGCGGGAATCAAAATAACCATGATTCCGGAGGTGAGGCTGGCCTCACCTCCAGAATCGTGATTAGATTGGCCACGATCCAGGACGGAGCTGGCAATGGCCACGCTGAACGTCTGGCTGCCAGGCCCGTCCAGAAATATGGCCCCAACCATGGGACGGGATTGGACGCAGCAGCCAAATTGGCTGCTGCGCCTGCCCATCTCCCGGAGGGCGGGCGGCTGGGGGTGCGCGGGGGGGGGGGCTGTGTGGCCACACGTCACGCCACACAGCCCTGCCCCCTCCCTGATCTCCGGTGAGAATCAGGCCAGCACGTCTAAAGGACATACGACCTGGCCCGGTGCGTGATTCAGCGTGGCGGGCCTCCAGGCCCGTCACGTCTGAAATTACCCATAGTATCTGCAGAGTCCCATCCTGCGGATCTTTTTCTCGTGGTGAATGGTCTAGTTAATCCGGTCTGTCTTTGCCATGAATCTGAGTCATCTACTGCCCACTCTGATACAGTTATTAACGACTTTTCAGAGATTCATCTCTGCCACCTGATCGAGGCAATCCCCATAGCCCCGTGGGTATCCTCTTGCTGTCATCAGGACAGTAATGAGAAAAAATGTCCATCCTCTATTGGTGACTGCTCTACTTCTGGCAGTGCACAAGCATCCACAAAAAGTTGCAATCTCAGTTGCATCCAACTCTCTCATCTTGTCTGGGGCTCCCACTCATCCATTCTGGTGAAGTAGGAACTGCAGCTGGGTTGCGCGGTATCTGCACTCCCTCATGGGGACGGTGCTGGCGGGGGTAATCAGTGCATCCCTTCAGCAGAGTAGATTGCCCCCTGACCTCAAGGAGGTCATGGTGCATCCCCTGCTGAAGAAGTCAACTCTGGATGTGGATGCACTCGCCAGCTACCGGTCCATCTCTAACCTTCCCTTTTTAGGGAAGGTTATTGAATGGGCAGTGGCTCTGCAGCTCCAGGTTCATCTTGATAGCATCGGTTTTCTTGACCCAGTTCAATCAGGGTTTCACTCCGGCTATAGTACAGAGACGGTGTTGGTGGCCCTTTGTCAGCCGCCGCTGCCTGGCGCGGCGGCCCCCCTGAATGCTCATGAACACCGCTCCACTCACCCGGAGTGTAACGCCGCCTCTGTTACAGGCGCCCCCAGCCGGAGGCGCCGAAGGCAAAAGCGGCCAGGAAAATGGCTCCAGGACAGGGCGAGACGCCCTGGAGCCCCGCCCCCCGTTGCGGCGCTCTGCGCGCCTCCAGGCACGCATGGGGGGCGGAGCCAGCACTACAAAGGCTGGCACTGCAAGTGTAGCAGTGCCAGTGAACAGAGCTACAACCCTGGAGAGACTGGCCCCCCTCCTGAGCTAAGTGGTGAAATTGACTACCTTGTTTGGATTGCTGTTTGTTCCTCCCTTTCCCTGGCCCCTGTGTGCTATTTGTGTTAGAGCGTGCCTCTGTCTTTCCTGGGATATTTGTGTATGTGTGACCTCCTGTTTCCCCCTGAACCAGAGTACTGAGTGAGCGACTGAGAGCCTGTGGGCTCACCCAATTGGGCCCCCCTCCTCCCCGTCCTGGGACCATCCCTTCCTTCTTCCCCTGGAGTGTGTGAGCCCGTGAACCCTATCGTGAACCTTGGGACCCCTCCCCTGTGGACCAGGCACCTCCCTCACTTCTCCGCCCTACCATTCCCCTGGCAAGTGCGAGTAGTGAGTTTGGACCCCTTTCCCTTCCCCAGCTCTGTGCCCTATGATGATAGGGGTCGACGTTCAGAGTGCGTAAGCACACGAACAGACCCACACACTATCCTGACGGGCTTCCTTTCCCTGCACTTCGCAAGCAGAGCTCCCTTGTGTGCAAGAGGTGTGAACGGGTGGTGCTTCTCCCCTTCCTACCCCCCTCCCACTGACACCCTTGTGGATGATCTTGACTGGGAGATGGATGCATAACGTTCAACATTACTAGTCCTGCTAGATCTCTCGGCCACGTTTGATACAGTGAATCATGGACTGCTGCTGATACGACTGCATGACCTGGGGGGTCTGGATGCGACTGTCCTAGGATAGTTCCGGTCATTCCTCTCGGGGAGGACCCAGCGGGTTGTCCTGGGGGCAGAAACATCTAGTCCCGGGGCCCTGGACTGTGGTGTTCCGCAAGGTTCGATCTCATCTTCATTATTATTTAATGCGTATATGCAGCCCTTGGGGGAGACCGTGAGAGGGTTTGGTGTGCGTTGTCACCAATATGCTGACGACACCCAGCTTTACCTCTCCTTTTCAACTGACCCAGGTCCTGCTGTCTCTGTGCTCTCCCAGTGTTTGGAGGTCATTGCGACATAGTTGTGGCAGAGAAGACTGAAGCTCAACCCTGATACGATGGAGGTGATGGTGGTGGGTAAAGCGAGGGAGGTGCTGGCCCCCTTGTGGAGGGTGTGCACCCTAAGTCTACTGGCCTTTCAACGGGCATGTAAAACGTGGCTGTTCTCCCAGACCTTCGGGGAGAGGGGGAGGGGGTTAATGAGGGTTTTAAACTGTTGATTGTAAATTTTATTCTGGTTTTAAATATTGTTTTATTTTTGTATGGAAACTGCCCCAAGATGCCGTAGGCATAAGGGGTCAGCATATAAATGTGACAAATAAATAAATGTATACTCCCTCATGCATGTGCCACCCTAGGAGTACACAGTGTAGGATGGGTCTGGCAGTTCTCTCGGAACATCAGGCTTCACCCAAACATGATCAAAGACCAGGGTATCCATTACCCCCAACCTCTCTAGGCCTGTACCCCAGGTGGCCACAGCATCAACAGATAAAGGCCACTACACATGTTTGCAGCGGGGTGTTCCCCCTTAAAGAGAGACCACTATGTAAAATTTTATTTTTCACATGGAAAGCATAGCATGTGCTAGACAAGCCCCTTCAACTGTAGAAGTCAGTTATTACATCAGAGATACATGGGAACACACAGGGAAGGAAAGTTTCAACACGGATCAAAACCTTTGTTCACCAACCGGAAGTGTTTGCTCAGCATAGGCGCTGTTCAATGAATGCCTGCAACTGCTTTAACTATAGAGCGGTGACTGTAGCTCTATAATAGATGGTAGCACCATGGAAGCATGGAATTTTAAAATTGGGGTCGGGGCGGGGAACCACTGAATGTTAAGAAATGGACAGGGATCTACTAGACAGTGAAGGTCACCGTGCTGGAACAATCCAAGCCTTTAGATCACAATCAAGTCTGAATTTAGACTCAACTGGCAGAACAAAGGAGTTCGGTTAATCAAAGATTTGTTAGTAGATGGCAGACTAGCCCCCTTTGATTTTCTTTGTAATAAATATCAGCTGCCGCCAACTCACAAAACATTTTACCAAAGATTTTGCTCCAAGGTCCACAAATAAATAGGTGACACATGGTTAACATCCAAGCTCTTGCCCCTTGAATATCTTATTCAAAGTTCAAACAAGACACATTGGGTGTTTTTAGACAGATCTGGGGGAGGCCACCCCTGGGTCCGCTCTGCCAGCAGCGGGAGCAGTCTGCCCATTGCGATGGCAGGAGCAGAAAACAGTCCGCCCATGCTTGCTTCCCTCCCCCATGCTATAGAGCTGTGAGTGGATCAGCAGCTGCTCTAGGCTGTTACCCACAGCTCTATGGCTGTTGCTGGGGCAAGCCGCAGCCAGGAGTGGTGCTGCAGCAGCTGACCGGCCTTTAGATGAACTGCAGCTCTTCCCTGGCTGGTGCTCCAGTTTCAGGCAGCCCACTCTGCTCGCAGTGCTCCGGGTTGTTCCAGAGCACCATGAGTGGAGCTGCTCTGGAGCAGGCAGTGCCTGTTCTGCTCCTGCTCTGCCTCACCCCAGGGTGACTTGCTTTTACATGGACATGTCACCTCGGTGTGTGGCGGAGCAGGTGTCCGTCTAAAGAAACCCATGGCTGGAGTCACCTATCTATGGCTAAACACGTTACAATATCCTATGAATCAGAGGAGAAAAGAAAAGTGGGAAGTGGAGTTAAATATCACAATCACACAGAATACATGGGAAAGAATACTACAGAGTCAATGTATGACTCCAGAATGTTTATTTAAAGCTGGTCTGACCAACCACAGAAAATGCTGGAGGTGTGCACAATCAAATGCGCATCTCTCTCACGTCCTTTACTTCTGTCTGAAGGTGAATTTATACAGGAAAGACATTTTAAATGCTCTTTCCAAGACCATGGGCAAACAGATTTCACCAACTTCAAGCAGGTAGAGTAGATAGCCTTCTGTTGACTGAAAGTTGTAAGAAATGGCTATCAGTAGCTGTTTTGGTAGAAAAGAGTCATTTTGAGAAGGTGGAAGTCAGACATCCCTCCTACTAATTCAGACTGGCTGACTGAGCTAACACGCACTTTGATGGAAAGAACAATGCTAGCCAGTAGGAATGTCTTACATAGATATAATGCAGCATGGTCACATATGAAAGCACTGCTTAATAATAGCATTTACATGTATTTGTCCCCCCAGATCCACAGATCTTAACCTCTTGAACATAAATCTATACATTATAAAGATGGTATCACTCTAAGTTTGATGATAATTTCAGGACTTTCCCTCCACATTAGACTCAGTCTTTTCTCTTCCTCCTCCTCCTCTTCCCCCTTATCTGTTAGATATTAGCTTCAATTGTATTTTTGCCTGAATAGTCTTGTATTTTCTCTTTTGCATTTACAGTTTAGTGTTTCTAGAAACATTGTATGTCTTAACATTTATTTTTGTGTGTTTATCTTTTGTTTATATAAAATTAATTTTTTTTAAAGGTCGCTGTGCTCAAAACATATGTGGAAGCAGAGCTGCCCATTGGTTAAAAGCTACTCATATTTTTATCATCTTTTGAAAGTAGCAGTTTTGCGATGAACGCTAAGGGATCATCATGCCATAGGGAGCTATTGCTGCTGGTTGTTTGCCCAGAAATATATATATAATATATATATGTGTGTGTGAGAGAGAGAGAGAATGTGCAGAGCAGCACAAGAGGAGACTGGAATCTCCTGTGACTGTCCAGACCAACCCCCTCCCCGAACGCGTTGGAAGAAGACCATCAGCATCCATCGGGGGCAAATCAGTGGTGTGGGTTGGGCACCCACCATCCCTCCTTGCTACACACACACACCCTGTGTACAGCCTGGCCTCTGGGCCCCGCACCAAAGGAAGGAGCCTGAACAGCAGACCCTGTCTCCAGAGCTGGGGGTGGGGGAAAGCTCACTGTGTGTGTGTGTGTGTGTGTGTGTGTGGAGCCACTCCAGAGGCTGCAGGGGGGGGGGGCTTCTGAGCCACTCATGATTTGGGGGGAGGGAAGTGGGAGTGCCACCCCCCATGGTGAGGAGGCACCTATTGCTCTTTAATGTCATGGAGGTGCTGCTGCTTCTGCCGGTTGCTACCCAGCTCCTTGGCCCTTTAGATAAGCCCTCCTCCTCATCCACCAGCCTGAGCCCCTTGGCAACAACCTGATTGGGGGGGTAGGAAGGACTACCACTCCTGCACGCTGCTTGCTGCCTCGCCTCTCTGCCTCAGGCTGTTGCTCCTGCGCTGTCCTGAGCCGCCGACAGCAGGAACAACTTCAAAGGTCCTGCTTGGGACCTTTAAGAGGGAGGAGCAGATAAGCATAGGCAGATGCGCTGACAGGGGGGAGTGTGTGTGTAATTTATGAATTTGAATGAGT
>QEPC01008200.1:569557-583308 GCA_003113815.1 Sphenodon punctatus
CAAGAAACAGCCACTCCAGCCCCAGGACCCACCATCAGAGTTCTGGGGCCAAGTTACAGGCAGGGAGGGCTGTGGTCAATATGTATCTAGAAGCTGCCACTTTAGCCCCAGGACCCACCGTCATGGGTCTGGGGCCATCATTCCTCACACAGAGAGCCTTTTTCCGAATGCCCGAACTGAACCAAACACGACCTAACCGAACGGCCGAACCCAAACGTGGTGACCAAACGAAACGGTTGAACTGAACGGCCAAACCACACTTGACTGAACCGAATTGCCGAACCCGAACTGTGATCTGTTCGCCCATCCGTAGTGTATAATCCATGGGTTGTTTCCAGTTTTGTGTAAACAAACCTAATGCTCACCCCCTTGTGTTGCCTAGATGAAACAGTGGCAAGTGTTACACAGAGATACCCACCATCTTCCATTCCCAAAATATTGTACTTCAGAAAGCCCTGTTGTAGTGAAAGGAGCATGTATCTATGCAGCACATTCAGGATCATAGAGCTGAATGAAGACTGCTCATACCTGAAAAGAGCTTAAAAGCAAGCCAGAGAAATAGCAGCAGCCTAGATAACCGAGCAGGATGCCTCTAGGTAACAAGAGGGCAGCCCTATTTGATGCTGGGTAGGAGACCTATGATGCACTGGACATAGCACATTTTTATTTGCACAGTTGGACTGAAATTACTACAACTGGTTTATAAAATTATCATAAGTATAATCATATTGGCATAATTAATTAGAACCTCCTCAGATTAACTCACAATGCATATTACAGCTGCTCTGAAGCAAATGAATATGACAAAAGAACCGACTCTTGTGTGGTGACTTCCCCAAGTTCCAGCAGAAATATCATCAAGTGGCTTGGGAATAGTTTCCCAAGTCCACGCCAAAGGTGGGTAAGAGCGAGCGAACCGAGCAAGAAAGGACCCGATCCTCGGGCAGCAGGGAGAGGAGCAGCAGCTATAGGGGGCACAGGGAGAGTGGCAGCAGCATGGTGGGCAGTCGATCAGCGTCAGGGTCCCAGTATTCCCCTTCATGGGACATCACTCAGATTGGAGACAGCAAAGCAGACACTAGTCCTGCAGAGGATTTGTCTGGTTCTGAGGTAATGGCTGTCCCTCTGAGAGCTGTGTAGCCACCATGTTCTGTCCCTCCCAGCAGCGCTGTCAGCTAGGGTGGGGGCAGCTGCAGGACCTGGAGGGCAGCGTGTCTTTCAACTGAAAGTCATGTGCATGTTGGGGAAATTATAGCGTTGGATGGGCAGCCCTTCTCGGTGGTCAGGGACATGGGGTTTAGGTGCCTGATTGGCTTCCTGGCCCCCAGGTTTAAGCTGCCGCCACGCACCACCCTGGGTCGTCAGGTGGTGCCAGCCTTGTACCGGGCTTTAAAGGAGCGAGCCAGGGAGGAGCGGGTGAGGGAGAAGCTGGCAGGGGCTGGGGGTGCCACCATCCACTTCACCACAGACCTGTGGTCGAGCAGGAATACACAGCACACCTACCTGCCATTGATGGCACACTGGTGGCAGGATCCAGAGGCAGCATTTGGCAGTGGCAGGAGGGGTCCCAAAGCAAGGTATAGGTGGGCCCTGCTTCAAGCGGAAGTAATGGATGGACCCCACACCACTCGGAGCATCGAGGCAGCCCTGACCGCCATGGTGAGAGAGTGGGTCACACCAGGTGCACCCTTCACCAAGGGGTGCGTGGTGATGCACAACGCAGCCAACATATTGAGGGTAGTCCACGAGAGGGGCATTACCAGCATCCCTTCAACAGCATCAGGAAACCCCTGGGGATAGTAGGAGTGGGAGCAGCCACCCCTTTATGCCGGCGGGGCCTATCCCTGCCTCCAGCCCTAGCAGTAGCAGCACCAGCAGCAGGCTGAGCAACAGCAGCGCCCCTATTGCCAGCAGCAGCTCATATGTTCAGGGCACTCTGGTGAGCATGGGCTCGTGCACAGCAGAGCAGGCAGCATGGCTGAGGGCAGTGGTCGAGGTGGCGCCCTAGCAAAGCTACCAGAGGGAGTACGATGGCGACTCAGCAGCAGTGGAGAGCTGCCTGGAGGAGGAGCTGTGCATCAAACCCAGCAGCAATCCCTTGGCCTACTGAGCCGGCAAGACAAATGTGTGGCCAGCCCTCTCCAAAATGTCCAAGGGTCTCTTGTCCTGCCAACCAACGTGTGTCCCCAGCGAGTGGGTGTTCTCCATGGCGGGCAACATTTGCTCACCTCACCGTCTGAAACTGGGGGCCAAGTTGGTGAAGCAGTTGCTGTTCCTTAAAGTGAACCTTCCAATGCTGGGATTCCCCGAGCTGCCCCTGGACATGGATTGATGGTGCAGTGGCACATGCCATCCCATGCCAGAGGAAGTCTTGGGACGGGGCTCCTCCTCAATCTGGGCTGCTGCTGCTGAGGTGCTGTCCCTCCCTCCCAATGCCCAATGCCCGCCCTGCCTTTCTCTCTCTGACTAGACAGCCTCAGCCGGACTATCTGACTGACCTCATGATGCAGGGTGGTATTGGGAAGCTGTAAGCCTGCCAGCCGACCTCTGGCTAGACGATCTAGGTGCACCTATTTGACTGGCTCTCTCTCGCACACGCTGCACAGTCTTCGCCAGCCTATCTGAGTGCCCTGCCAAGGTCCCAGCCTGCCTTCCCTACTGCCTCTCATGTCACGTGCCTGTTTGCCCGCCCTGGTTGCCAACATTGAACCCTGCCTCAGCCTGCCTTCCGCTGCTCATGTCATGCTGCCTGGCTGCTGCTGCTGCTGCTGCTGCTGCTGCTGCCACTGCTTAAGGATGGGCGAACAGAACCGAGTTTGGAAATTCGGTTCAGTTCAGATTGGTTCAGAAATTAGGTTCGGTTCGGAAGTTCAGTTCGGTCGACCGAACTATTCGAGTTCGGTCTGAACTCTGAACTTCCAAACAAAGTTGGGAAAGTCAAACCCCATTGAACTAAATGGAATATTATCTTTTAGGGATAGGCAAACAGAGCTGAGTTTGGAAATTTGGTTCAGTTCAAAAATTGAGTTTGGTTCGGAAGTTCGGTTCGGTCGACCAAACTGGTCGAGTTCGGTCCAAACTCCCGAACTGCATTCGCCCATCCCTACCGCTGCTGCCTCTGCTGTGTCATGGGTTCTGCTACCGGGCAATCCTATGTCTACCACTGGTCCACTGATGCCTGGCAGCCTGCAGTGCCTGGCCAAGTAGGGGTGCCAGGCCAGCCACCAAGCCCCAAGCCTTCCCAGCCTCTGCTGCTGCTGCTGGGTCTCAGACGGCCAGCCATAGTGCCGTGGGCACCCTCAGGGGCCAAGCGCCAAGCCTGCCTGCAAGGGCAACCCTGGGTGCCAAGTCCCAAGCCTTCTCGGTCTCTGCTGCTGCTGCATCTCCGACAGCCTGCAATGCCCCCACGGGCACCTCTGGAGCACCCAAAGCCTCTTCCATGGCCGAACTTTCAGACCATTCGGGGGGGGGCGAATTCTGTGGGACCGAACCCACAAACCCAAACTAAGTTTTTGGACTGAACGTCTGAACATCCGAACATCCAAAGTGCGTTCTGTTCGCACATCCCTACAAAATGGTGCTGGCATTTTGGAAAAGGGTAGCCAATCTATGCATCATAACCAGACCATAAAAGATGGACAAAACCTGCCTCTTTGGCAATATACTCTCAATTCGAGAAAAGTGGCAGAGGAAGGCTGCAGATGTGGCTCTTACAATGACCTGGGATTGCTCAGGATAAAAGAGGAATAGTGCATTCACAGATTACAAAAATTGTGTAATTATAATATCCAGTATTATCTCAAGTTATTATAACAGATCATTTTTGTAATGTGTGAAAGCAGCTGAAGAGGCTCATGGAATTGCTTCCAAAAATATAGTCTCTCCTAATGGGCAAAGAAAGAAGTATAGTCTTTGTTGAAGGCTCTTCTCCCCTTAAGGTCTTTGTCAGTCAGTTCTGCAAGAAGGGCACCTAATATGGCCCAACTGGCTGGCCATCATGATTTAATCTTCCTTTGGGGAGACTGTTAGAGTCAGGTGTGAAATGCAGAAAGTCAATGAGACCACTACCAAGATTTGTCTCTGAATTTCAGAGACTCTTGCTGTATTGGGGCATTTGAAAATGACTAAAATTAACTGAAACTGGTAACGAGTAATACCCAAACTTTTGAGTAGCCTGTTGGGTGCCCAATCAGTAACCTATTACCATATCACACACCTGTTTATCCAATATTCCAGTTATTTCTATTATTTACCAAATTACATATTTTCCATTTTACCAATCAATTTCCAGATTACCAATTGATCCAATTTAGCTTTTCACTATTTTTTCAGGTGTTTCTGAATGTTCCTGACCATTTTCCCTACCTCTGTTTCTGGCAGAAACAGAAAATAAGTAACAGAAAATCAGAAAATAGATAATGGCAATGGTTTTTGGTAAATCGGGTAATCGGTCAGGCACCAATTAGCACCAGCTGTTACCGGATCAAGTTGGCTACTGCGATTCCGATAGCTTTACCCAGTTTTGCAAATCTCGTTTCAACTCTACTGAAAACCTTGTTTTCAGCTTTGGCTTCTTTTCCTAGACCTTGCAAAGATTCAAATATGCAACCAACTAAAGTAACAATAGGCCTTTAACTTAGTAAGCGCAAAGAGGCAGCAGGACTAAGGACTAAGTAGAAGGACTAAGACCAGTTCCCTAAAAAAAGATAAGTGCCTCATCCTGGGCATAAGTGTCTAATCCTGGAAGCTAAATGAACAACTGTCTATAGTAGGAGTGTTTGGAGTTGAGGTATGAACAGGAGAAGGGGTTAGGGGAATCCCTAGATGATTTAGGTGCCCCCTAAAAAGAAACACTTCCAAATCTTTCAACCTCAATCTCCTTGGGCAAGAAAACAACTCTTGGGCTGGAGGCATTGGGCAGGAGGGGGCTGGGCCTTTATAAAAAAAGACAAACTCTCCCTCCCTGGTTGCTGAGAAGTTATTTGCTAAACTGACAGGGGGTGGGTGTTTTTTTGGAAATGCACATTTCCTTTCATTTTGTAGGTCTGCAGAGCAGATTGGGAACCCTGGGGTGGAAACATTATAAGATAGGGGATACAAGTGATAGGGAAAACAGTTCCACTGTGAGGAATTCAGGAGTTGGGCTGGGACAGGTAATACTCTGTCCCCGTTCCTCCCCCTTTTGTAACACTCTCACTGCCCAAGTCCCTTCCTTCTTTCTTCTCTTAACTCCCCACCACTATTTGAGAAAGCCCTTCCATCCTTTCTGCCCTTAACCTCTCCCCACCACCCCATTTCCTTTCCTCCTTACTCCCCTATTGCCACTGTACCCTCCCTGTAAACATTACTGCTCCCATCAGTCCCTTTTCTTCTTCCCTCATTGGGTGTTTTTAAATGAGCAAGGCTTGGGGGCAGGAGGGGCAGTGGCCACCCATCTCACCACTGTCATCCATGCATTCATCACCTCAAGGCTAGACTATTGCAATGCACTGTATGTGGGGCTGCACTTGGTGATGGTCCGGAAGCTGCAGCTAGTGCAAAATGCAGTGGCCCACCTGCTTGTGAGGATGGGCTACAGGGAATATATAAAACCTGTGGTCTAGGCATTGCACTGGCTGCCTATTGTCTTCCAGGCCCAATTCAAGGTGCTAGAGGGGTTTTTAAAATTTATTTTTATTTGTTAAAATTTGATAATCCGCCCCCTCCTGACCATGGCATAAAATACAGATATAAAATACAAATATAAATATAAATAAAAAATTAAAAGTACAAAACGGTGTTCATAAAACTCTCCCTCCCTCCCCCCCATGACTTACCTGAACCCACTCACTACCCATCCCACACAGCCAAGCTTTACATTGGCACCTGAAGGAGAGGAGGTCCAGGAACAGACTGACTTCTGCCGTGAGGGAGTTCCACGAATGGGACGCCATGGCCAAGAACGCCCTCTCCGATGTAACTCCCCACCAAACTCAGGACACCTCCAACAGGGTGCTCCTGGTTTACCACAGTGGTTGCTTCAGGACTCAGGGTGTGTGTGGGTGCAGCGGTCCCACAGGTAGGCAGGGCCCAGGCCGTGTAGGACTTTTTAGGTAGGCACCAACACCTTGAATTGGGCCCAGAAGGCTATAGGCAGCCAGTACAGTAAGCAAAGAACTGGTGTTATGTGCTCCTGGTGACCCTTCCCCATGAGGAGGCGGGCTGCCACATTCTGCACCACTGCAGCCTCCGCACCGTCACCAAAGGTAGCCCCATGTAGAGCATGTTACAGTAATACATCCTTAAGGTGATGAAGGCATGGATGATGGTGGCAAGGTCACAGTCAGATATATACGGCCGCAGCTGTTGCACAAATTGTAACTGGCAAAATGCATTCCTCAAGCACAGCCACCACCTGGACATCCAGACAGACCTACAAATTGAGAGCCATGCCCAAACTGTGAACCTAACGGACTGAGGCAGGACTCACCCCATCAATGATGGAGGCCGCCACTCCCTCAGCCCTCCCCACCAACATCACCTCCTTCTTGTCGGGATTCAGCGGCAAACCTGACAACTCCTTCTCCACCTGGTTTAATTTTGCTCCTCCTTTTGCTATTACAGACCCTTTCCTATAAGGTTTAGTTTTCCAGAGGTGTGTCACAGAGAGGGTTTACTGTATTATAAAATCCCCTTTTCCATTTTTAAGCCATCCTTTCTAGAAGCTGGGTCAAGTAGAGAGAGAGCATAGTGTATTAAACACTGGCTAATGAAAATTTCCTTCATACTGAAGCCAGTCTGTACTGCTGCAATTCAAATTATCACTGGGCTCTGCAGCATACTTCTAGTGTCCCCATTATAGGTTGTCAGATTTCCCATTTAATATATTACATGCCACGGGCTTTTCTCCACCCCCCCAGCAGTCAACTCCAATTATAGAAGCTGCTGTGATAAAAATCTCAGCTCTGTGAGAACAACGAACCTTTGAAATTATACATGGAGTTAACGGGAGCTGTTCGAGCACAGAGTAGCCGATTTGATCAGATCTTCCATTATGGGCTTTTTGCTCAAAATGTAATACTTTTAAACAGGGAGATGCCATAAGAATGATGAGAGCAGGGAATAAGGAGCACCGCTTTTAACAACCCTAATGGCAAGATCCCAGAAATGGGTCTGTGAAAGTCGCTGCTTCTGTGGGAACTGTACAGGTACAGAGGATCACCCAGAGGGATCTGTCTCCAGGACATAACCCTCAAAGACCATTTACTTCACTAAGAGAGACAGTCAGGTTGTCACAGGAGACCTATGTTGTATTCAATTCACTACTCACTGTGCAACTTTTGATCAAATCACATAATATCTCTCTGCTTCCATTTTCCATCTGTAAGAGGGAGATAAAAGTACTTACTGGACATTTATAAAGCACTTTGAGATGTTTAGATGACAGGTTCTGCATAACTGCAATTTGGGGATGGGTGGGGAACTGGCTAGTGGGAATTTTTATGAGTTTTACTGGAGTAAAGTAGAACCGCTCAACTTAATGTCAAAGTTTTTGTAATACTAAAAACTAGAACATATTTTTGCTCAAGAAGCAGGGAGTCTGGAGCCTTGGAAGTGGAAGATCCAAGTTCTGTGGCCACTGCCACCATGAAACTTCAAGTGACCATGATTTACCTCAGTGTGTGTTCTCACAGTTGTCTCTTAATTAACAAAACCCCATAGTATACTTTATTTGATCCTCCTGTTGATCTCAAGGAGAAAGTTAAAGCATGGTTAAATGAGGAATTTGCATCCTTTGAATGAGGAATTTGCAAAAGTGGTTTAAGAAGGTAAGTTATTTCAGATCAACACTGATTAAGGAATCTTATGAGAACACACCCTTAGTATTATTCTGGAATAGCTAACATTCTTGAATCCCTTTTCTGATGAATGGTACAAATCCTCCATTTAACTACTCTGATAATGAGAGCAAGAGGTTAGTGTGTGTTAAGGAGTTGCTAATCTGAAACAGCCAATCATAAGAACACACCCTAAGACTGAACTTCCTAATCACCCACAGATTTGTTATTTTATTACTTAATGACTTCTGTATTTCTTTAGCATAAACTAATTAAAAATAACCTTGGGGGAAGTAAGCTCTGTATAGCAATACTGCAGCGGCACAAAACCATGAGACAGCTTCAAGGGAACTGACAAGTTATTGGGAGAGCATAAAGCTGGAGGACACAATTCTGAAATGTGGACTTTGGTGCTTGGGTTACAGTTATAGAAAAATATGTCACGCTTAAATACAAATTCTTTTCCAGTCAGACGCTACCCAAATAAAACTCTGCTTTGGGATGACAGCGTCTCACAAGAAGATGGGCATCAATAAGAATGACAGGAAATGTCTTATTTAATGATCAAACTGCAAAAACAACCCAGTGCTATTGAATATGCTGTCATACAAAGTATTGAACAAACAACAATTTAGGAAGACTAAGGCCGTTTTTAGACGAGCGCGGCGGCGCCCGCGCTTGTTTCTTTAAAAAGCCGGCAGCTCGTTCTACACGAGACGCTGCCGCCGAATACGTGCATGCGCGGCCGACGCGCATCCATTTCCGTGCGCGAACTGACCGGGTCGGCGATCGAGGCTGGTCAGACGCGGCTGGAAATGGATGCGCGTCGGGCCGCACATGCGCGTATTCGGCGGCAGCGTCTCGTGTAGAACGAGCTGCCGGCTTTTTTGGAAACAAGCGCGGGCGCCGCCGCGCTCGTCTAAAAACGGCCTAACAATCACTCTAATTGGTAATCCTGAAAGTTACTGAATTTGAAAACTCTTCGTAGAAAAACCAAGATATTTTCACTACCCTTCAAACTAATCATTTTCACTTTTCTCTCAAACTTCTAGCCTTCTAGAGTACTTACATGGATCTCATTACCATAAACATCCAAGAGCCTCACAGCCTTTAATAGATTTATCTTCACAGCATCCCTGTCAGGTAGGGAAGTGCTATTATCTATATTTAACATACCAGGAGCTGAGAAAATTAAGGACTAAGGGCCCAATCCTCAATCATTTACTCCAGAGTAATCTCATTTAAATCCATGGTTCTGTTCTGGAGTAAATGGTTTAGAAGTGCAGCCCAAATGAATTGCCTACAGTCACACAAGAAATGTATAGTAAACCAAAGAATTAAATTCACTGTATAAACAGGCACTACAATGTTTGGTTTGCTAATTGGATGATGCAGGATGGATAATCATTTTTGCAAATGGGTGGATGGGGATGCAGATCCAGGCCTCCGAGAGAAAGAGAGAAGAAGACACACCTAGAACTGGGTTCAATTCCCAGTTCTGCCATACCTTCTTTATGACCACTCAATGGACGATACCAAATATAACTAGTTTTCAGTGGCACACACAGATTTGGTCTTTTTATGTCTGTTTGTGCAAACACACCTCCGATTTCTGCTTCATGTCTGCTATTGATTTTCCATACTCAGATCTTGCAGGTGAAAAATATAGGCTGCAGGTACTGGCACGTAGTCACTGTTAGGTCTAGCGATATGCACTGCCCAATTTCTCTCATAATTGGTCCTCCAGGGAACATAGAGCTATGTATTTTGGAGAAGGGCCCGTCTAGTTCCTGTGCATCTCCATGGTGTCCCAGCAAGCAAGGGTGCATGTGTGTGACAGACTGGATGAAAGAACAAACACAGGGGAAGGGGCCCACTGCGAGGAGTGATGTGTTTTCTCATGTAAGGTGTGCATTCAGAATTGGATTCACGTTGCAATGAAGCTTTGCCCACACAGTCCCAGCAGTGGCTTTTTGGATAGAAGAAATTCAATAGATTTTGTGTATTTGGATTTTAGTAAGGCATTTGATATGGTGCTACATGTTAACTTACTGCTTAAGCTAGAAAAGATGGGAATTAACAAAAAGATAGATGGGTATGATATCAGTTAACTGGAAGAAAACAAAGGATTGTGTTGAGAGGCAGAGTTTTTAAGCTGGAGAGAGGTTGCTAGTGGAGTTCCTCGAGCATCTGTCTCGAGTCCCGTCTTATTTAATGTATTCAAATTCAAATTAGTTTATTACGCATGGCCTTAAGCCATTGCAAACATACAAACACAAAAACGAAGTATTACTTTATAAATCAAATATACAAGGTTAAATACACATATGCATAATTGAACATAATTCATAATTCATCACTTCAGGAAAAGACGAAACTTCACCATGTCACAAAAATATCATAAAACCCCGAAACCTGCTATGCCATAAACCCTTACTTACTTCAACAATTTACAGGTACCTTAAATTGCATAATCAGAGACCTCGAATTAAGGGACAGCATCAAAAATTTCATTATATCACCAGTTATGTCGGAAAAAATGTCACTTAGAGCTATTTCCAGCAAGCAACATTTCGTTCTACCGGGAAACTTCTCAAGAATGGGAGAGAGAAGGTCCACACGCAAGCGATCGTAGAGGTGACAATTAAACAGAATATGCTGCGTTGTTTCGGTGGTTAACATATCAAAAGGACAAAGGCAATCTCCATAATTAACACCAGAAAAGCGTTCCTCTAACACTTCAGTGGGTAAGGCATTTAAACAGGCACAGAGGAAGAGATACTTCCCCCAAAACGTGCCCGATGAGGACAAATAATTAGCCATTTTCCCCGGGTCCGGCAGCCAAGCTTTGAAACCTCGCATATGGGGCGAAGCTCCAACTTTAGCAATGTCCTCCTGCCTTTCAATGTGTCCCAGTCTCGGTGAAATCTCAGCTCTAGCTGCAGCTATGGTTTTATTGACAATGACATTTTCCGAGAACCCCAAATAAAGCAGTTGCTTTCCAATGGCTCTTGTTCATTTGTTTTTATAGGAGTCTTTGAACATAAACTTAACTAACCCACTGTTAGTTGGCTTGATCATCCGAAACCAGAATTTGAAAGAGAGGTTCCAGGCTGGTCCCGTTGACCAGTTCCTCACTCCAAACTCTAACCTAATGGTTACCGAAGGGGTGCCATTTGGGATTTTCAGTTTCATTAAGGATTGGAGAAAACATGTTTGCAAAGTATTGAGATTTTTACCAAAAAGGGGGCCCCACAGTTCTGCCCCATATAAAAAAGAGGCCTTAACCTTGGTATTAAAGACCTTGACCGCGAGGTCTACTTTTTTCCTACCCAAACCAGAAAAAAATCTTAAATTGCCTGAGAAACTCCTTTAGCTGCCAAGAATGCCTTCTGGAAATGATCATTCCATTTGCCATGGGCATGGAAATAAATTCCCAGGTACTTAAAACACATTACCTGCTGGAGATGTTGACCATCAATGGTCCAGTTGTAAGTCTTCTGACTATTGGAGAAGACTACCACTTTTGACTTGTCATAATTAATCACTAACTTATTGCTGATACAGTAGTTAGAAAAGGCCTGCAACTGCCTGAACAAGCCAATGAGAGTTTGGGAGAAAACTGCCAAATCATCAGCATACAAAAGGGCACCTATTACTTTGGAAGTCAATTTTGGGGGACAAAAACTAAAGTGGACCAACATAGGGATTACATCATTAATTTTTAAAAAATGAAGGAGCTAATACACAGCCCTGTCTGACTCCCTGCACAACTGCAATGTCCTCTGTAATGTGTCCTTCAGTGTCTGTTTTAACCGAGAGGAATCCCTATACAGCTTTTGAATTAGGAGCAATAATCTTTTGTCTATAGATGACTTATTCAATTTCTCCCATAGGAGCTTCCTATTTACAGAATCAAAAGCAGCCTTTAGATCCAAAAAGACTACATAAAATTTGCCATTAAGTGCCCTGTACTTCTCAATCAGGTGGAATAAAATTAAACATTGCTCCACTGTGGATCGACCCTTCTGAAATCCAGCCTGTTCAGGGCAGATAATTTTATTGTGGACCATCCAATGTGTCAGTCTACTAAGAAGAAATTTGGCATAGATCTTACTAACCACGCTTAGAAGACTGATTGGCCTATAATTTATTTAATATATTTGTAACTGACCTTGATGAGGGAAGTAAGAGTGTGCCAATAAAATTTGCTGATGATACCAAGTTGGGAGGAATTCCCAATGCAGGAGGATGATCAGAAAAATCATACAGGATGAACTGGATGACCTCATGGACTGGAGTATTAGGAATGGAATGAAATGTAATAGCACAAAAAGCAAGGTTATACATTTGGGATTTAAAAATAAGCATTTTAGTTACCAGCTAGGAACTCATCAGTTGGAAACAGAGGAGGAGAGGAAAACTGACCATAAAATGACTATGAGCCATCAATGTGATGCAGCTGTAAAAAAGGCAAATGCTATCTTGGTATGTATTCGGCATGGTACTGTCAGCAGGGATAGGGAGGTATTGTTGTCTCTCTATGAAGTTCTGGTAAGATGCATCTGGAATACTGTGTTTGGTTCTGGTCACAATGTTCAGGAAGGATGAACATGAACTGGAACCAGTGCAACTAAGAGCTACCAGGATGATATGGGGACTTCTGAGAGGAGGTTAAAAGGAGCTCGGCTTATACAGACTATCAAAAAGAAGGCTGAGGGGAAGTACGGTTACATTGTACAAATATATCAGGGGACAATAGAAGGGGAAGATTTATTCAGTCTAAAGGTAAACATGGTTACAAGAACTAATGTATATAAACTGGTTATAAAGAAGTTCGGGCTGGAAATTAGAAGATTTTTAACAATCAGAGCAGTGAACTACTGGAGTAAGCTTCCTGGACAATTGTAGGAGCAAAGAATCTTAATAGCTTTAGGACAGAGTTGGTTAAATTTATAACACAGCTTGAAATGTTATATATATATCAGGTTTCCAGCTGCTGGGGCTTGTACACATGCTCAGGGTCTAAGTGATCACCATATTGGGGGTTTAGGAAGGAATTTTCCCTTCGGGCAGATTGGCAGTCGACTCCGAGGGTGTGGGGGTTTTCTTCCCCTGCAGCATAGGTGTGGCTCATCTGTTTGGGGCATCTGGATCTCAGGGGCGGCTGGTGGGTTTTGCTGTTGGAGGGGCACTGGGGCAGTAAGGGCGGGCCAGCAGGCTTCGTGGTGGAGCCAGGGGGATGGTAGGCAGAGCCAGGGGAGGGTAGGCCAATGGCATGGCATAACCCAGCAGCAAGGAGTTCCCAGGGTTGACATTGGATGGAAGAAAACACAGTCTACATGCACATCAACCTTAAAATAAATAATTTATAAACCCAAAACACAGGGAAACACCCAGAACACTGGCAAAACACTGGCAAAACCCAGCAGCAAGGAGTTCCCAGGGTTAACATCGGATGGAAGAAAACACAGTCTACATGCACACAGGGCCGGCCCCAGGCATGTGCCACATGTGCGGCTGCACACGGTCCTACCGCCAGCTGGGGCCCCGCACTTGCCTGGCTGGCCAGCAGGCTGCAGCCAGCTTCTACCCCAGAAAGTGATTCTTCCTCCCCTCCCTGGCTCCAGACCCCATCCCTCACCTGCCTCTGCCTTCTAGTAGTGCTGCAGTGGCAGCAGCAGCGGAGAGACTGGATCCGGCTGGGAGATAAGGCTGTTTACAAACAGCTCCTCCCTACGTGCTGATCAGAAGGTTGCTACCTTGTAAAGAAGGTTCTTCGAGATGGCTCCCAACATTCTCACAACTGGGTTGTGCGTGCTCACCCTGTTCAAATAATAGACCACATGATGGTCTTGAGCTCCTCTGGTATAAAAAGAACCCTCCCCCTCTGAATGACAGTTCCTTTCAACCCTTTCTAGAAATATAAGAAAA
>QEPC01008200.1:607433-621144 GCA_003113815.1 Sphenodon punctatus
CTGAAGCATAAGATCTACTTACATCAGGTCCTGTTCGTATCTCTACATGTAACAGCTACTTATAGGATTCTCATCACAATACTACAGTATCCAGCCATCTTCCTATCTTTAATGAGCTGCCCTTCCAGAGACAGAGACATGGGAACATGTCCAAGGTTACTAAAAGGTTTCCATGCTGAAAAGCGCTCCAGGAAAACCTCTCATCATGTCAACAAAAAAGTGCACAAGGGAAATTTTGGCATAATCATCAGACATTCTCATGACCAGAGTGCCATGGGGAATTCCAACATAACTTTACCCCACAGTGTCCCTATGGTGTTTTGTTGTGTGAACGCATCTTGTTCTGGTCCCTGACTTTCCCCTTATCTAATCAGGCACTTTACCCTGAGGTAAGAGATACTTACAGGGAATTTTTTCTCCTGTGTCACATGAATGCTCCAGTGGAGATCGGGATTCCTTAGGTTATTCCAATTGTTTTGTGTAAACCAGACCCCAAGTGACTTGCCCAAACACACAGAAAAATCTATGGCTGAGGGGAAGAATTAAATCTGGGTCACCCAAGTCCCAAGTGAATGCCTTAACTCTGAACCATCCTTCCTTTTGTATGTACAAAGCCTGCACCATATAATAAACGCTGAAGATTAGGTAGGCATTTTTAAGACTTACTGCCCTTTTGCCTTACTGAGCTCCATTGTGTGAATTTCACTCTGAATGCAAGAGTGGGACTACAAAATAAATTGAAAACTTGTGCCTCACAGAGGAAGGAGAGAGGAAACTGAAGGGCAAAGGTCAAATCCAACTTGCCGCATCAATCTCCATCAGAATCTCATTGGTGCGATCAACATTATTTACACAGCAGGGAGACCTTGGCAGGCACCCCTGTTCTCCCTCAGACTAATTTATGCTCCACACCTAGGTCTCTTTCCATTTATCCTTACTTCTGTCACATTAAACATTTAGACTCCAATTGTGAGAAACTGACTGGTGTTATGAAATTTATAAGGAATAATATACAGTAGCCTGGAGAAATTAATATGAGTTTCTTAATACTGGGCATTGCCTCACAGTTACAATAAAAAAAGGTCTTCAGATGAAAGAAACCGGGATAATGAGAGACAAAGGTCTACGGGTAGGAGAAATTAGGTTGGAAAAGATTCCAGGATTATCCAGTATGACAGCAAACTTTTATGGGGTAGTTGCAGTGAAGAAAATCTTTGGAGATATACTGACTATGGGCCCAATCCTTTGGCTGTTTACTGCTAGGCCAATTGAAATGAATAGGATTTGCACCATCGAGTGAGTGCACCAGTGTTAAACAGACAGAGCATTACACCACCTAATCCAATTTCTTTAGTACTTCCTGAAAGGGAACTTGGTCATTTGTTGAGATGCTTTAGCATGCATTTCTCCCTGGGTCACTTCCAATGACCCATGCAAAAGAAGATAAGGTTATCAGCACTGGAGACACAGGAGCCAAAGTGCCACTGTTCCCCCAGCCTTTATCAGATGATAAAGATGCTTTTTTGACCCCATAACTATGTTTAAGTAGTGTGCGCTGCTTGCTCTGATCCTGACACCTTCTGAGTGTGTGTGCCTGTCAGGAGCAGAAGGCACAGCATGCACTTACAGGAGATTGTGTGGTTGCAGTTGGTCCCAAATGACAGAGAGGGAAGCAAAGTGACTCAAAAATATCTTTTATTTGAACCAACTGCTGTTGGTGGAAATAAGCAAGCTTTCAGGCCACACAAGGCCCTTCCTCAGGCATGTAGTGTAGCCAGTCAAAAATATATAAACTGAGCAAATACACAGCAGTATATAAGGAGGAGGCAGGAAAGGGTGGGGTTAGATAAGACAAGGTGACTAGTGGGGGTATAGGGAGAAGAGTGAAAGCAGAAGTATAAAAACAGGCTGTTAAGGATGTGAAGGAGAGACATAGGTGGGGGGAGAGAGGGCAAACAGCTATGGTGAAGTCAGTGAAAGGACTGGGAATGTAGAATCTACATAAGACAGGATCCGAGAGAGGCAAAGAGGGAGACAGGGGTCAGGAATCGATCAATTGCCCTCTTTACTCCCCCTTACACAAGCACATTCAAAGTAATTTCAATGTGATTGGGTGGGGCATGATTTCATCACTACTGGCTATTTTGTCTAATCTGGATAGAGCAGATGCATTTTAATGTGTTAGGTGGAGCTATAACAAATATTTAAAAACAGCAAGCAAACTCATCAAATTAGCCCTACCCAAACAAATAATAATAATAATTAATAAATGGTGAAAGAGAAGCTAACTGCTACATGTTTTTGTTTTATGGAGTATTCATTTCAGTTATTTTGGCTTTATTTTGGGGGATGAGGATTCCAGTTTGATTACTTCGGTACTTCATGGCCAACAATGGGTGTTTTTAGACACGATGGTGCTCAGCACCATCATGCTTTAATCCTGCCTGGAGTGAGGGCCTCACTCTGGGCAGGTTTTAGCCCAGGTGCTAAACAACAGTGACAGCAGCCCAGGACAGGGTGGGGCAGGGAGAGGGTGGGTGACATGTGGACATTCTTCCACATGGCCCCACCCCTGCTCTGCTCGAAGCAGCCTGCCAGCCTCCGGAAGCACTGCAGACCTGGTCCAGGCTAAGAGTAAGCTGGCCATCAAACGTGACAGCCTACTTTACCCCGATCTGGCATTCGTTGCATGGGCCATGGCAGCACTTAGCCCAGGCTGTTTCTCAGGGATGACCCCAAGGAACAGCTCAGACTAAGCACCACCACAGTCCATTCAAACCCGGGTTCTGGCTCAGGCCAAAATCTGATGACTGCATTCATCGATGACGACAGCATGGATTTCCATGCTTGGCAAAGTGTGGAGATCTGCGCTATTGCCCTGTCTTAACACATCAAATATTAGCACTATTGTGCATGCGCAATTGCCAAAAATGATGTAACAAATACCAAATGGAGAGAAAAACTGAAATAACCAAACCAAAAATCATCATCATCAAAATGAAATCCCCCAAAATGCTATATGAGTTCATGTTTCAGCCATGGGTATCATTCAGGTATTTGGAACAACATCCAAGAATGTGAGCAAAACCCATGGATAATAAATCTACTAGAGGTTTAGGCCCTATTGTTAGTCAGTATGTCTTCATTAAAAGTTATTCTTCATAATTGCCTAGCATAGACAATTTCAGCCATGTTTAAAAAATATGTTAAAGATGGTTGACTGGAGGGTCTAGAAGCAGAGCACAATCATACCAAGGAGGAAATGTTCACCATCTTCAGGGAAAATATACTGGGGAAAAATCAAACTGCTGCATGGATAAACAGATATATTTTTAAGAGGAATCTAGATAAAAAGGATTCAGGTGGCGAGGGGAGGCAGTGTCTGGAGCGGGCAGTGAGTGAGCTGCCAGTGAGCTGCTGGGCGGAGCCAGTGTCAGCGCGGCTGAGCAGGACTTCAATGGAATGCGCCCAGCTGAGGCGGCGTGTGGCAATGGGAGGCAGCGTCTGGAGCAGGGAGTGAGTGAGATACTGGACGGAGCCAGTGTCAACGCGGCTGAGCAGGGCTTCAAAGGAACACACCTAGCGGAGGTGGCGTGTGTGGAGCGGGCAGCGTGTGAGCTGCTGGGCGGAGCCAGTGTCAGCACAATTAAGCGGGGCTTCAAAGGAATGTGCTTGGCGGATGCGGCGCTGGAGGCGCACGCTGGGGCAGTGCGCCTAAGGGCTGCGTGCGCAAGAGCATTTTTTCTTCCAATCGTCTCAGCTGATATAGTTGGACGGGGTTATCAAATTATCTATATTCATCAGATTAGGTAATATATAGGCTCCTGTGAAGGGCTTTATGATAATGGAAGAAAAAAAGACAGCGATTGCCCTCACCTATCACACATCTGACAAAAACGCCCCGTTCTAAACAGGCAAAAATAACTGATTTTGCAACTGATTTGTTAGCAATTCCAGCTGATCAGTCGATCCCAACGATTAATTTGAACAATCACTATTCCTGTTTACAGGATCATATGGATGATTTAACTACAATAGAGAAGGATTTAACTATGGATCTGTCTTCTGCCCAGCACAGTGCTTTATTGCATTCTCATTCCCCCAAGGGTTCGCCAGGTCCAGTCCACTCATTGGCTCCCGACCTAACTCAGGCCGATGGCTCTGCTTCCATGCAATTGAGGGAGTTACAGGAAGCACAGTATAATTTAACAGCTCAGACAGTTATGCTGCTGCTAAACAAAATTACTGACATGAGTCAATATTTGTTTCTAATTAAAGGTCAGTTACAGGCAGTAATGGAGAAAATTGATACAGTCAGAACTGAGGTCCTGCGGAAAGGGGGGGGAGGGCTGTACAGGCCCATTTTAACGAGGACCCTGGGTTATTAGATTTAGGTGATGAGGCTGCTCAAAAGCCCCTAAGCCAAGGCACTTTGGTGACGAATGGAAGACCGCGGTTCTACCCAAATAGGGTGTTATTGACGGTTACCCCTCTGAATAATGTCAGGCTTCCCAGCTGGGCCAATGTAGGCCGTGTAGCTACTAATCTATCTCATCTATTATGACAGAGAGTGGAGCCTGCCATTATTAAGGATGTTTATTGGTATTCCAGTACTTGTTCTTTTGTTAAATTATCAATTGAATTTTATGGGTCAGATTTAGTCAAAAAGATATTTTGTGCAAGGAAGCATTTACTTACTAGAGGAATATCAATAGATCAGTTGGAAACGCTTAGTGATGGGAGAGATAGTTTTGGTAGGAGGGCATCAAAGACTAACAAGCCGCCTCAGACGCCCAGTCACAATACGCCCTCCCCAATTAAAGCGGGGGCTAGTCCGACTATAGGTAGAGAAGGCGGGACTGTAGCTGGGCTAAGCCCTAGTAGGAGTCCATGCAAAAGTAACCATCTAGTTCAAATGACTGATCAATTAGATTTTTTATTAGCACCAGATTATAGGACTGAACAGGATGAGGAGTTTGTTGCGATATTTGAGGATTTATCAGTAATAGAACAGGATCTGGTCTTTCAATGGCCTGTATAAAAAACTCTGGAAAAATACTCTAAATTATGTTGCCCCCCATATTCTAAATCCGCCTACTCCATCAGGTAACCTTATTGAGGTCACTCAGAGCGAAATGGTAGCCTTAGGCACTAGTACTCTCCAGCCCTCTTCAGAAGATCCAGACCTTATGTTTGTACAATCATCTGATCTACCACTTCTGTCTCAATGACTACAAAAATTTCCTTCACCCCAGGTTAAGAGGGGTGAGCGCCTGACTGTTCTCTCCTGGAATGTGGCAGGGTGGGCCTCTTGCAAGAGGGATATCTCTCTTAGTGAATTAACAAGATCCAATATCCTTTGTTTCCAGGAAACCTGGACTACTGAACATTAAAGCCCGGTTATTCCAGGAGTCTATAGCTGAGCCATACCTGCTAAATGTTCAGGAAGGAGAAGAAGGCCTGCTGGGGGATTGACTATTTTAATTAGATTAGATCTAAGATTTCAGTGTTCCCAGATATCATGTGAATAGAAGGTATTTTGGTGGTCCTGGTGGGCTGGAAGGCCTCCCCAAGATTTACAAGGTTTATAATTGTTAATATATATCTCCCCCCAATGGGAATTTTTTATGCTCACCATAAATTTTGGAGTGACCTGGAAGTCTTGATGAGTGGTTGGGACAATGAATATACAAACACCTTGGTGATACTGCTTGGGGATTTTAATGCTAGGACTGGTTCTACGGACAGGATCAGGACCACAAAAATGGGCCTTGACCTGGATGAGGAAGCTTATTTTGATCCCCCTTGAAGTTCGAGAGACTCTAAACTTAATGCTTTTGGTCTACAGCTGTCAATGTTTCTTTATAGGATCAATTATAGGTTGCTTAATGGAACATCGAATTCTGATAGGTATGGGGATTTGTACTTTATATCTCACACTGGGAAGAGTGTACTCGATTATATGACAATTCCCTGTTGTAGTAGCAAAAACTTTGTAGATTTTGCAGTTATACCATTTGGGTTTAGTGATCACTTCCCTATACTTACGCTATTTGATCCTAACAAGTCTTTCTCCCAAGCTTTCAGTCCATCGCCATTTCACTGGGACCGATTTCGGCAGATTAGTAGTAGGCCAATCAAGTGGGGGCAGCAAACTGCAAGATTGGCACCCTCCTTGTTTGAGTCAACTGAGCTGGAGGCACTGAGGATTCGTTTTTTGAGTTCAGGTCCCGAGAGCAGCTTATCAAGTTATCTTAAACTTATTATGTTTATCAACAAAAGTATTGCCCCAAAGGTTTGGTCACTGAGAACGAGGGCTAGCAAGCCGTGGTTTGATGGAGCTTGCAGGCAGCTAAAGCTACAGACTAGGAGAGCTACCAGATCATTAAAAGTTGTACCATCAGACGCAAAAATAAGTCAATATTTGTTGTTAAAGCGGGCATATAAGTTTCTAACTAAAAGTAAAAGAAGGGATTATCAGCTGGAGCTTTGGAATAAGATAGAAGAAGCTGTGAGTAAGAAAGATTCTGTGAGTTTTGGGGCCCTGGTTAATAAGGGCTCAGATGGAGAGAATATTATTATAGACCCCCCAATTGAGAATGCCACATGGCAGGCTCACTTTACTCAGATCTTTAATCGATACCCAAGAAGAAACCTAGTGATTTTTGTTTGGGTCCTTCTGATTCCAGCTGGGGAATCTCTTATGAGTCTGTTGAAAGCCTGGTGGACCAGCTTAAGCTTAATAAAGCCCCAGGCGAAGATGGGATTCCGGCAGATTTGATTCGTGAATATAAGCATTGGTGGATACTGATACTAGTCCAGCTGTTTAACTATATCTTTAATTACGGGAAGCTTCCCAAAGACTGGAACACTAGTATCATAGTCCCTATATATAAGAAAGGCAATAGGGCGCTGCCGGGTAATTATAGGTGAATTAGCCTACTTGATATTGTGGCTAAGCTTTTTTCTAAACTTTTGTTGAGGAGGCTGGAGACTTGGGCTGAAGAGTCCTCTTTATTTGTAGAGGAGTAGGCTGATTTCAGGCCCGGTCGCTCAACTCTGGACCAGTGTTATGTATTGGCTCATTTAGTGAACAAGTATGTCCATATAAGACACAGTGCACTTTTTGCTACTTTCGTTGATCTTCGGGTGGCATTTGATAGTACTGATAGAACAATTTTGTGGAAGAAATTGAAGGCTCTCAAGATTGATGGACATCTTCTGTCTTTGATTCAACTTTTGTACTCTATACCAGCTTAAAAATTAGAACTAATGCTAAGGGCGAGCTGTCTGAGAAAATTTATGTTACCAATGGAGTTAAGCAGGGATGCGTTATGGATCCTTTTTTATTTAATGTGTTTATTAATGATTTAGCTGCCAGAATGCATGAATGTGAGATACATCCCCCTGCTGTTAGAGGCCATCCTATTCCTATTTTAATGTGCACTGATGACATAGTCTTGCTTTCCACTACCAGAATTGGTATGAATGGTTTACTTATAGAACTTAGCAATTATTGCAGAGACCAGCATCTTTGAATCAACCAGGACAAAACAAAAGTTTTGGTTTTCTCTAAGAAATTTAAAAAATACACATGGTCCTTGAATTCCTGTCCTTTGGAACAGGTTAGCAAGTACAACTATTTGGGTCTTTGGTTTTCTAAAAACGGCTCGTGGCGAGCACACCTAGATAGTGTCAAATTAAAATCAACCCAGACTGTAGCTGGACTTATAAAATTTTGGCAAACCACCGGGGGCAAAAGAATAAGCCCAGCTTTAAAGCTAGTAAGTAACAAACTGATTCCCCAGTTATTATATGGGGCTGAGATCTGGGGAACTCACAACATAGATTTTCTTGGAGGTTGTTCAAAATAAAATTCTTAGAACAATATTGGGAGTTCCATATGGTACCCCTGTAGTTTTGTTACATGCAGAAACTGGTATGCCTCTGCTTGCCTCCAGAATTAAGTGCTCAGTCTTGGGTTATTGGCTTTGAATTAGGGAATTAGACCCAGGGCGTCTTGCCAGCCTTTGCTTGACAGACCAGTCTAATATTTTTGCCAAGCATAAGTGGTTTAAGATAGTAGAATTTTATTTGGCTCAGTTAGGCCTCTCGATAGCAAGTTTGAATTATTATTGCCGCCCTTAAGCAAAATACTTAATTAAAACAAAATCAAATGATGTGTGTATTCAAACTGAAAGGACAGCTCAGGCTGAACAAAAAATCGCTGTCTGGTACACTATGTTTAAGGCAGGTACAGAATTGGAACCATATCTTACGGACATTTATAGTTATAGGGCAAGGAGCGCTCTAACCACATTGAGGTGTAATATGATGGACACGAAAGTAACAGAAGGGAGGTATTTATCATTATTTGTTTTCCTGTCATATATAAAGGCAGGTAAGGGAAGAAGCCCTGAGCCAATGGCTTAAGAGCAAGACCCATTGGGACCCCCAGCATCGAATATCTTGTCTTTTCTCAAACACTGATAAAGATTTCAAGTGTAGAGTAGCCTACATGGCATTGAAAATGGAAATAGCCAGGATGAATTTTATTAGTGGTAAGCTCAATAACTCTAATTAAGGAATCAAATTTTCACAATGCCACTGAGGTTATGGTCTTAAGATTTTGTGAAATATCTTGACCGGTATTCGTTTATTCTGATCTCCCGAATTTATTGGCTCATACCGTTTAATTGGTTCTGATGTTTGATGTAGGATCTTGTGTAAATGAAGAGATTTATGTAGATACATAATTATAGCAGTAATTGACTGCTCCCCTGGGAATTATAGATGGATTATGAGAAATGTTTAAAGCTAATTTTGTCTATTGCTGTATTTTAGTTTTAGTTTTAGTTTTAGTTTTAGTTTTAGTTTTATTTTATTTTATTTTATTTTATTTTATTTTATTTATTCACCACCCTAAATGATTTTAGAGATTGAACTTTGTGGTTATTTATTCCCTATTTATGAATTTATGGGAATTTTGTCATATAAATTGTTGTGTTAGGAATTTTATTGTTAGGTTGTTATGACAATGGGTCAAAACAATAAAACTTTGAACTTTTAAAAGGATTCAAAAGTCATCAGCCTTTGGCTGGATTCAGTTTCTAGTCCACAAAGATGTGGATAAAAGCTAGAAGATGCGACCCAAGAGCAGCTTCAGCTAGCTCAAACAAGGGAAGACATATAAAAGAAGTCAAACTATATTATTTAAGCCAACCTTATTTGTTTGAGACCTGCCTCATTTTTTGGTATGCTTGGCAATCCCATGTATGTATGGGATTGCCAATGGTAGAAGGGGATCAGGGCCATTACTGGTGGACAAAAAAGCTAGTTGCCCTAGCCCTCTCATACCTAATGGGTTGCATGATGGTGACCGAATAGCTCAGCCACCTTCTTCAATACTGAAACTGAATCCAGACAACACTGAGGTGATGATGGTTGGCTGGCCCCATGACCTGGAGAGGACTGGAACTCCTGTTGTGGATGGGAATCTGGCCCCCTGTGATCAATCAGGTTTGAAGCATTGGGAGTGCTTCTGGGCCCCTTGCTGTGCCTGGATTGCCAGGTTGCAGCAGTGGCCAAGGAGCACTTTTCACCAACTTTATCTGGTGAAGAGGCTGCAGCCTTTTCTTTCTGATTCAGAGCTGGCCACCATCACCCAAGCTTTCATCACCTTGAGGCTGGATTACTGCAGTGTGCTCTACATGGGGCTGCCCTTGATGACTGCTCAGAAACTTCAGCTGGTGCAGAATGCAGCGACTTGACTCCTTTCAGGGATGAGGTGCAGGGAGCACATTATGCCAGTGCTCCAAAATGTGCACTGGCTGCCTATAGCTTTCTGGGCACAATGTAAGGTGCTGTTTTTGACCCTTAAAGCCCCAAACGGTTTGGCCCCTAGGGATGGGCGAACGCAGTTCAGATGTTCGGAGTTCGGACCGAACTCATCCAGTTCGGTCGACCGAACCAAATTTCAGAACCGAACTCGATTTTCGAACCGAACCAAATTTACGAACTCGGTTTTGTTCGCCCATTCCTATAAGATAATATTCCATTTAGTTCAATGGAGTTTGAATTTCCAAACTCTGTTCGGAAGTTCGGAGTTCGGACCGAACTCGAATAGTTCAGTCGACTGAATCGAACTTCCAAACAGAACTCGATTTTCGAACCAAACTGAACCAAATTTCCAAACTCGGTTCTGTTCACCCATCCCTACTGGCCTCACTTATCTGAACTACCACCTGTCCTTCCATGTCCTATCGCGGTCCCTGCAATTGTCCCGGAGCACCTTCTTGTGGGTACTGTCTGTCAGTCTTGTCTGTACAACGAGGGGTCACGGGGAGACATTCTCGGTCACTGCCACAGTGTTATGGTACTCCCTTCCCCTGGATGTTTGGTTAAACCCAAGCCTGCGCATCTTCCAGAGGTGGTGCAAGACCTTTTTTGTTTGAAAACGCCTTTCGTAGGTGGGGATAGGGGTGGGTTGTGATGGGTGGTTTGGGGTTCAGGTTTGGTGTGGGAAATTGGGATTGGGTAGTTCTGGTGAAGGGTTTCGGGGTTTTTAAGACTATGTTTATGTATGAGTTTTATATGCTTTTATTGTTGTGAGCCGCCTTGAGCTGTTGGGAAGGGTGGCATATACATTTGAATAAATAAGTAATAAAACAGACTGGAAGTGGGGAACCAAATCCAGTCCCTCAGCCAGGAGCAGCCTTAGGCATTTTGCCACCCTACGTGAGCCCAACCCTGCATTAATGTGACTTAAGGAAACTGACCAATGGAAAGGGAGTCTAACGAATTTCATTAAGCCTTTATTCAGTGCAGGCTGGGCTCCTTGTTCCACACATGACAGATGACAAGAGGGGAACAGGGACCCATATCCAACCAATTCCCTGTCCCTCTGTAGATGAAGTTCCATGTTCCCTCATTCAGCTGTCAAGCAGGGAGCAAATTTAAGAGGGCCAGCGTTTTCCATCCCTCTTAAATTCCACCTACCTCTGCCAAGTGGTAAAGTCAGGCCTGTCTCTAGTCACCTGCCAGAGAAAGCTTCACCAGCTCCCAGGCATAGTCAGTGGGTGATGAGGGGGCTCTGCTCCTCTTCCCAATCTTGCAGGAGGCAGCCAACAGAGAGAGATGGTCACTGTTCCCTGTTGGGGGCAAAAGCTGCTCGTGCAGAGGAGTGGTCTGTTGCCAATGGAACCATTGGCAAAACCAGGACTTAATTTGTGCCAAGGCTCACCTGGGCACAACCTTTGCACTTCTTCTCACTCCTCTTGCTGCTGCTGCTCTGCAGCCCTCCATACAATGTTAAATTAAACTTGATTGGAGCTGGACATGGCTCACACTGCTGATTATAATCAGTTGCTTGGTGGCAGACCACACTTGCTACTGAACAGGTGAATGGGTGGCAATGGCAGCATGCTCCTGCCTGCAGCATTGCCAGGCCCAACCCCATCCTGAATTGAACCACCCAAAGTGGCTACATTCTAGGAGCAGTGTTAAGTGATCCTAACACTGGATCCAGGGAAGACACTGGATATCGAGTAGGGCTGTATGCCTAGCCCTAAAGCAGGATTTGGTCCCCCTCTCCTAAGCTCTAAGGAGCTGCTGTTATACAGTAATCGTTCATTCATCCACAGCATCAGTCTGGCCTCTCTCTCCCTCTCCAACAGTGTTTCATCTGGCACAGCTTCAGGCAGGTTGGAAGGGTTTTGCTGCTGCCATCTATCAGCTGTTCAGCCAGAGCGGTTTGCCAGCAAACCTCAAATCAGCATCACCAGCCCTTAAAACTTAATCTGATCCTGGGCAGGGGCCAGATCAACAGAGTCTGGAGTGGAGACTGATGGGGTTGTGGTGCTCAGTAAGTCATACCCATTGGCCCCTCTGAATACTGCCAGCTTTTTCCATTGTCAATTGTTGGGACTTCCAGTGGCTGGAAGTGAAGCACCACAGAAGTTTGATCCTGTGCACTTTTAAAATTAAGCACTACACAGGCAGAGGAAAACTCTAGAAGAGCAGCAGGAAGGGTAGTGATATTCCCCACGGGGCAGGGGACTTGTGAATCATTTGCCTGAAGCCTCGAAAATCCTTTAAAAAACTCAAATCAAATTTGAGTCAAATTGAAGTTAAATTTTGCTGTGGGTTACTCATCTGGTTCCTGTTTGCTAATTTCACATTGCTTCTGGAGAAATTTCCTCTATTTCCCCCCCCCCCCACCCTCTATGCTACACAAGAGAGTCCAATTCTTATGGCATGCCTTTAAGTGCTTCATTAGCTTTTATCAATCTCCACAGTAAACCTGCTAGCAATTTTCTGTCCTGTAGGTGATCTCAAACTCAGAGGCCATCTCCCAGAGATACACACTGCTGTTGCTGCCTCTTGCCAGCTAAATAAAATACATATTCATTTCAATAAGACACAAATTCTATTGGTTTTTTCCTTTATGAGTAGTAATATTAAATACTTTATTACTGAAATTACAGCTGCATGCTACACTAGGATTTGGTGTAGAGTTGCTTAAATTATTAATTAGAAAGTGTTCATTTTGTATTTAAATGAGGGCAGAAGAATGTATCTGATCAAACTGCAGCCCCGGGACACTCCTGAGGTAAGCTGTGCTTCAAAGTGGCTAAATTAAGGAGAAGTGCCATCGGGCCCTAACTCTGGACAGGCTCTGTATACAAAGAAGGCTGTATGCATATCCCTCAGACAGAATTTGGTCTCCTCTCTTGAGCTCTAAAGGGCTGCTGTTTTACAGTCTCTCCAGTACAGTAATATAGTTAGCTGACAAAACGTTCAGTAGAACAAAACTCTGTGTTCAGAATAATTGAAAGACACATTAATTACACATAGCATATTGCCTACAGCCACAAGTTCCCACCAGATGAGGTCCTGAGGGGCTGGGAAGGTAACAGGACAACTGCTAACTTCTGGGATAAATAAGGGAGAAGCCAAAGCTCACAAAGGGAGGACAGGTGGTGGTGAAGTGGATGTGTTAATGCTTACATGCATGTGCATGTGCGTGCCTGCCTTTCTCCTTTCAGGAAAAGAAGGACTTTGTTTCACTTTGCTTGGCTTAATATGCCTGATGAGAGCACCTACTTGAAAAAGAAAGACTTTGCCAGGTAGGCCTAACTAAAAGACTTTAACTGCAAGAGGAAGGGGTTGTTTTGTTTGGCTCAGCCAGGAAAGGCTGGTTCAAGTGTTACTGACAACTTCGACGAGGGTCTGTGATGTCCAAGAAGAGGACTGACTCTGGAAGACACTCCCATCCAGAGAGTGTTAGTTGACGACAATGCACGCTGAAGAACAAGTAAAGTGTACGCACAACAGAGACTGTGTTCAGGAAACAAGATTTTGACAGTAGGACCCAGAAACCTTCATATGCCAGTTAATGACTCTTCTTACCCACATACTGCAGGCACTAGAGGTGGGACCCCGGCCCCATTACCGGCTACCGGATTTACCGGTTACCGGTTCTGCAAAAACAGGATTCCCGGATTAAATCCGGTATACCGGTACCGGATTTATTTCATTGAGTTCAATGGGGTGCTGTGTCCCCATTGAACTCAATTAAATAAATGAATTCCTTCCCCCTCCCCCTCCCAGGCTGCGCGGGTGGAAGGGGGGACACCCCCCACCCACCCTGCCCAGCCTGGATTTTTGTTTAAAAACAGACTGAGAGGCGAGCCCACCCCCCAGCACCAGC
>QEPC01008200.1:659851-700574 GCA_003113815.1 Sphenodon punctatus
ATCGTAGGTATAGGAATAGTGGCTCAGCAGGATAAAGAGTCAGACAGAGCAGAGCGAAAGAGGTGAGTTTTAAGGAGAGATTTGAAGGTATGAAGGGAGGGGGCAAGGCGGATGTGGACAGGGAGGGAGTTCCAGGCATGGGAGGCAGCAAGTGAGAAGGGACGAAGGTGCTTAGGGGAGCAGGGAAGGCGTGGAAGGGTGAGAGAAGGGACAGAGGAGGAGCGAAGTGCACGGGCTGGATCATAATCACTATACAGCAACTCATGCTAATGTGACTAGTATTTGGCCTAATTCTACCTTTAGGTCTTTTAAATGACTTTTTTAGAAAATGGTATTTACTTCAAACCCATCGAAAATGTTATATGCTACCACCAGTTGTTACCATCCTTCAGTGTCAGTTGTACCTTGATCACGAAGTGTAACCTGCCCTGCATGCTGTGATGTTGTGATGATCATTCACATTAGTATGATTACAGTACATATTTGATTATATTTAATTTTGTTTTTCATTTTGTTTTACTTATGTCCACAAAGAAGCTGACTTTCTGGCTGTTTATTAAGAAAGAAATCAATCTGCTATCTCTTGGGAGATGGAAAATGAATTATTTCAGGCATTTATTGCTTCTCTGATTCCCATTCCCAGTTCTTCCCACCACTGATGACTTGTGTGGGGTGGTTCTTTTGAAATGCAAATATAACTCTCATAGGTGGTGATTCGGGAACCTTTACTCTCTTGGAGCACACTTGGAAAGCCTGCACAAGCTCTAAGGTCATGGGTCTCAGCCCTGGCAATTAAATTCAAGGAGGGACTGACCCCACAGGAAATATTCCCATTAGGGAGAGAGCACCCTGACATTTTAAAGGGTAATATTGGCCATTTCAGGGTTAGATATGAAAGCCAGAAGAACCCTCAATGGTTTATTTGGTTTTTATTAATGACTTCTGTGGGTGGCCCAGCCCCAGTCCCAGCCCCTGCACTGACCAGCCATCACACATAGATTCATATCAAGAACTACTGTTTTATATTCAGCTGCGTGTAGAGGCAGGTTAGTCTAATGATTAGACTGCTAGCTGGAGAGAAGACCAGTCAGGGTTCTTTTCCCGTTTAGGTTGGGCCCTTGAAATTCCTTTTTTTATACATTAAGCACTGTTTACATTTTACTGTCTCTCTCTCTCTCTGTGGTCAGAATTCCTTCCCCCGCCCTTACTGGATGCATTGCCAGTGCATTCATTCACTGAAATGAGTGTGCCCTGCAGGAGGCCCAGCAACCACACCCTCCATTCTTTTGCCAGCCCTTCCAACAGTCAGACTGAGAAATAAAACCTGCCTGACTGGTTTGGCATCTAAAGGATATTCTTTTCTAACAAGACAGAGATTCCTCCCGTCCCATCCCTAAGGCTTATTCCTCCCTCCACTATCTGGTCCAGTACCCGCACCCACCTGACCTATTCCCAGCTCTTAAAATGGCATACACCCCCTGAGCTTGTATGCTTGCCATGACCAATCCCAGTGTCTTCTAAAACAAGACCTTGGCCTGGGCAATTGGGGGGGCAGGGTGGTGGTTGCACTGGTCGCTGTTTGTGCAGAGTTTTGAAGCTTTAATTCGGTGCTAGAAGAAGAGATACTGCTGCAGTAGTGTGCATGTTGCACATTTTTATTTATTTATTTTATTTATTTAATGAATTTGTACCCCGCCCCTCCTGCAAAGCAGACCGGGGCGGCTTCCAACAATAAAATACAATAAAAACAATTTAAAACATTTCATAACAATAATATTAAAAATATTAAAACAGGGCTAAATATCATAAATAATATATAATAAATAACAAGTCAGGTGGGGGAGCTAAAAAAAACCCTACCCTCCCACCCTCCCCAAAGGCCTAGCCGAACAGCCAGGTTTTGCAACTTCGCCAGAATGTCAACAGGCTAGGGGCCAGGTGAGCTTCCTCCAGAAGGGAGTTCCAAAGGGGTGGCCCGGCCACCGAGAATGCCCTCTCCATTGTGGCCCCCCGCTTAACACGGGGGACCTCCAAGAAGGCACCCCCGGTAGACCGAAGGAGCCGCTCTGGGGCGCGGAGAGCAAGGTGGTCTCTGAGGTATGAGGGGCCCAGACTGTGTAGGGCTTTATAGATCAACACCAAAACCTTGAACCTGGCTCGGCACGCTATCGACAACCAGTACAGAGCTCGGAGCACAGGTATAATATGCTCCCGACGGCCCGTCCCCGTAAGGATATGAGCCGCCGCATTCTGCACTAGTTGCAGCCTCTGGACCAGGAACAGGGGAAGCCCCACGTAGAGCGTATTACAGTAGTCTAGCCCCGAGGTGATGAAGGCATGGATGAGGGAGGCTAGGTCCGGGCCGGAGACGAACGGACTCAGCCTACGCACCAGATACAGCTGGAGGAAGGCAGCCTTAGTGACTGCCTCCACCTGCCGCTCCAGGTGGAGGTCCGCGTCCAGTATCACCACCAGGCTTCGAACCTGCTGAACTATAGGAGGGCGAACCCCCCCAACCAGGGGGGCCACTACCTTCTTCGCTCTCCCCACCAACATCACCTCCATCTTATTGGGGTTGAGTTTCAATCTGCTCAGTCGCATCCATTCCGCCATGGCCTCCAAACATTGGGATAACAACGAGACAGCGGGGTCTGGGTCAGTTGAAAAGGAGAGGTACAGCTGAGTATCATCAGCATACTGGTGACATCGCACCCCGAACCCTCTCACGACCTCCCCCAAGGGCTGCATATAGATGTTAAATAATAATGGAGACAAGATCGATCCCTGCGGAACGCCACACGGTAAGGCGCGGGGGCTCGATGTTTCCTCCCCCAACACCACCCGCTGGCTCCTCCCCGAGAGGAATGAACGGAACCATTCAAGAACAGTCCCGTCCAGACCCCCCCGGTCACGCAGTCGTCTCAACAGCAGCCCATGGTCCACGGTGTCAAAAGCGGCCGAGAGATCGAGCAGGATGAGAAATGTCGAACATCCCGCATCCATCTCCCGGCGGAGGTCGTCCACCAAGGCCACCAACGCCGTCTCGGTGCCATAGCCGGGGCGGAACCCAGATTGAAAAGGGTCAAGGAGCCCGATGTTATCTAGATGACCCTGGAGCTGGAGCGCCACTGCCCGCTCAATAACCTTCCCTAAAAAGGGAAGGTTAGAGACAGGTCGGTAGCTGGCGAGCGCGTCTACGTCCAACGATGGTTTTTTCAGCAGGGGGCGCACCACAGCCTCTTTAAGGCAAGGCGACAACCTCCCCTGCCGAAGGGACGCATTCACTACCCTCGCCAGCACCGTCCCCAACGTCTCCCCGGAAGCTTTTATTAACCAGGACGGGCACGGATCCAGTTGACAACACGTGGCCCTCACAGACCCCAGGACATCCACCACATCGGCCGGCGTCACTTCCTGAAACTCACCCCATAAAGATGGACCAGACGGACCCTCCGCCCCCCCGCGCTCTTCCCCTACTGCTATCAACCCAGCGTCGAAATCGGCCTGAATCCGAGCAATCTTGTCTGCGAAGTAGATGACAAACTCCTCACAGCGGGCCCGGGACAAGTCCCCATCCAGGCGGAGGGAGGCCGGACTAACCAGCCCCCGCACCACCCGAAACAGCTCCGCTGGACGCGACTTCGCAGACGCTATGAGGACCGCGAGGAATTCCTTCCTCGCCGTCCTCACAGCCTCAACATAGGACCGCAAATGGGCCCTATGGAGAAGACGATCGGAGTCAGATCGAGTCCGACGCCAGCGTCGCTCTAGCCTCCTGCCTACACGCTTCATACACCGCAGCCCCTCAGTAAACCAAGGGGTCCTGCGGTGACGAGACCGAGGCAGAGGGCGTCTCAGAGTCACCCTGTCAATGGCCTCCTCCAGCAAGCTGTTCCAATGCTGGACTAGCTCATCCACAGAGTGGCCATCCAAGTCCAAGGTTAACTCCCTCAGGACCTCTTGGAACCGCTGGGGTTCCATCAGCCTCTGAGGGCAGACCATCCTAGCTGGTCCCTTCCCCTTCTGGAGGGGGTGCGCTAGAAGACTGGCCTGAAGGTGATAATGATCCGTCCATCCTGTGTACATGAGTGCAGTGTACAGCGACACGTGCTCAGCACAATGCGAGCAGCACTACAGTAGTGCTGCAGCAGACACAGAGTCAGAGGAGGTTTTGTGGCTGCAGTCTTTCTAGCACTTGTTTTTAGGGGGCCCTTTAGTGGATCTGAAATGTGTGCGACTGCATGCAGGTTGCGGGGGGGGGCTGCTGCAGCTGGGGTGCAGGGGCGGATACACAGCACGCATGCACACGCACACACACACACACACACAGGGATCCTGTGTAGGGGAGTGGACGTAGTGAGGTCGTGGCCTGGGAACATGGCCCTAACACACACAGACACAACACAACCACTGTTTGTTGATGCTTCACCATTAAGACATGGTCCGCCGCCCTCTGGTCCAACGGTCAATTTTTTATTATTGTTTTTTCTGTCATTTTGTAAATCAAAGAACTGGTGCGTCACTGCACCGGTCTTTGATTACAATAACAAGCGTACAATTACATTATGTCAAATGCCATATACTTTGATTTGATTTATTTACAGCTTAAGCCAAAAAACAAAAATGAAAATAAAAAGCAATACACAATAAAGCAATTTTAAACATGCTATGGGCATGTTTAACAATCCCTACCTTATCCCTTTAAACTCCACAAAAATGCCATATACATACTCGGAGTCATACACTTAGTATTCCTGAATACCCTCTGCAATATCACCATCCAGATCGCACCCCTTACATTGCAGTGCTAAAGCAGCTGTGCTGATTTCTGCAATATCTTCAATAGTTGCTTTCAGGAAGTCCTTGGTGATCCAGGGAATGAGCGCCTCATTCATTCGTATGAATACTAGCTTCTCAAGGTTGGCACTTGAAAGGCATGTTCTTTTGTTGCCCACTATTGCCCCAGCACAGCTGAATAGATGTTCAGAGGGTACACTGCTGGCTGGACATCCATGATGGGATATAGCAAGGTTGTAGAGTGTGGACCAAGCATCTTTTTTTTTCATTCCAGTACAAGAGAGGGTCCTTGTTCATGCCTGCCACACCCGTAGACATCAAGTACTCATTGTAAAGATCCTTTGCTGCTGCTGCTACTGTTCTTAATAGGGATATGGGAGCAGAACCAGGTTTGGATGTTCGGCCGTTCGGTGGTTCGGGTCAAACTCTGAGTTCAGATTCGGTATTCGGTTTGGTCAGGCTCAGTTCGGTCTTTAGTTTGGTGCAATCAGGAACTGAAAATGACATTTGGGTTTTGAAATAAAGGGAAGAAACTGAAAAACATATTTCCCGCTATAAGAAAAGCTTCATACACATTAATGGCTACAACTGCTTTATCTTGCATCCAGTGTTCATGAAACTTGTGCACATTATGTCCCTCCATATGCTTAATATGTCTGCCATTTTTTAGAAAGAGTGGATAAAGGGTCACAAGGGTATAAGACATTAACCTGAAAATACATTTCCAGCTGTAACATTTTGATATTCCATTCTGTTTACAGGATATTTGACAAGAATGTATCAAATACATTTCCTGCCATTTCAGCAAATGTACAGGAGATTTTGATAAAGGGCCCCAATTATATAAGCAATTGATGTTGTCCCTGTGAAGATCATTATTCAGATGAATATCAGCATATTCAGTGCCAGTCAGAGGCAGGCACCCTGCATGGCAGGGGGAGAGAGACTGTAGGAGGAAGGATGTGGAGCAACCCCAAAGACTAACAGACACATTCAATGGCCAAACACATTACTGCAAAATTCTAGCTTTACAGGACCAATTGGTAGTGGCTTCGAGGTGGGCATAGGGGGCAGCCCTGAGGCAGGCATAAGCAACATAACTGGGACTTCTGAGATAGCATCCCAGCAGTCAGGAGACTTAGTTTAAACACATCCAGGCTGGCCAATTATCATCACAATCACATCCTGCAGCACTGAGACAGAGGGCCTAAGAGAATCTCTATTGACTCTTTCCTAAACAGATGCTTCTGACTTCCCAGAAACAAGTGGGGGAGATATGTTGGGATGATCCCAGCACAGAATTAGGATATTTGGTTGACATTTCTGTTGGCCAGTTCGCATCACAAACCAATCTTATACCACAGCAACATAAGAGAATCCCAGGCATAGGCCCCTTCTCTACATATGTTGTACGGGCATATAAAATTGGGACCCTTTATAAAATCTTTCTGATATTTATCAGAGATGATCATAAAAGTGTAATGTATAGCCCTGCAAAATTTCATGTGCACTGGTAGGACTACAAAGATGTTGTAGTCAGACATACATTTATATGTTAATTACTTATACCACCAAGACCATTTTTCCAATCCTTCTAAAATTTGGCAAAGATAGTAAGTATGGGAAGGGGTATAATTCAGACAGGTTTCGTCTACATTAGATGTGAGACAAATAAGTTAATGCTAAGAATGTATATGTAGAATATTGCAAAATACAATAATTCAACTGCTTCTAAAATCAGATTCCTTTATCCAAACGTTTTGAAATTTGGTACACATAATGCTTTCTATTGGAGGTATAGCCACTCCAATACTCAGCCACATAGCATGAAAAACAAAAACGGTACAGCCAATAATGTGTTTTCCATTAAAACCATGGAAATTAAATTCTGAACTCACCGTCACCGAATGCATCCGAACTGAAAGTTCAAATTTGAGTTCAGTTCACACGTTCAGTTTGGTTGACCAAACTATTTGAGTTCGGTCTGAACTCTGAACTTCCAAACCACGTTCGCCCATCCCTAGTTCTTAGACCGTGAGGCGTTTCCCTTGCTCTGCTTCTATTACCTTGTGAATTCCCTGGTGGAAGGAGTCCCAATTGAGCATACCCTAACCACAAAACCTGATCTTCCTGAGTGTCTGCACCTGTGTCCACCACAAGATCATTTTCTTCCATTTCAGTGGTATCATTGCTCTGTGTATCATGTACCACCAGCCATGCAGCAATGTCACTGCATGCCTGAGCTGCAGAGTCTCCCTGCCACCCCCAAGCACCTTGTTTCCACCTTAAATCATGGATTGAGCACTGTGGCTCTGCAATATAGTGGCCGTGTAGTCATCTGCTGGAACTTCTGGCTGTCTGCAATAAATTTCCAAAGCATTCTTGCCAAATATGCACCCCTCTGTCCATCTTCTTTATTAGCATAACTTTCTGTGTTTTTACGTAGGCACGTACCACCAAGGTCTGGCTCACTGTAGCATCGTCCCTGCTTACAAACTCAGTCATGCTTCGAAAAGGCTTAAGCAGATCTATGAGGATTTCTACAATTTCCCATTGGGCTGCTGTTAATTACATCCTAGAACAATCTTTGAGCAACTTTGATGCACCAGCGACCACAAAAAAAGTGTCCATGACCAATTGTTGGGTGTGCAGTCTATTGAGCAAATTATATGTTGAGTTCCACTGGGTGCTGACATCAAGTGGAAAGAACTGAAGCAAGAGGTTCCTCTCTGCCTGGATTTTCCTCAGCTCCCGCCATGCCGTAGCTTATTTCCTAAAGTGCGGTTGCAATTTTTTTTGGCTTTTTCAGCTGTGCTGATCACAGAATCCTCACATTTCTAAAAGTGCTGGGCCACCAGATGCAGAGAATGTGCCATGCAGGATACCTTGGGAAACTGGCTTCTCTGATCCCTTTCACTATGTTTTCTCCATTATCTGCAACACAAAATCCAGGAAAGACACCAAGAGGATCCATTCACTCGCTTGTTATGTGCTTTAGTCTTTCCTTGATATTCTCTGCAGTGTTTTGTTGTGGAAAGTCCTAGAGCAAGTATGGCTTGCTGTCTCTGTAGCTGGTTCTTTGTGTCAAGATATATCCAATGGGTGGTCACAGAAAGGTATTCAATGTGCTGATCACTTGTCCACATGTCTGTTGTGAGGTGCACATATCCAGCTTCAGCATGGCACACTGCTCCTGTACAGATTTTCTAGTTTTTTGGTATAGAGCAGGTATGTGTTTTTTTTGGCAAACTACACATGGGATGGTATCCTCCAGCGTGGTGCAGTACCCTCCATTGCTTCACAAAAGCCCTTGTTCTCCACAAAGGAAAATGGAAGCATGTCCACCGCAATCATCTTTGCTATGAGGGCAAGGTAGTATTGTGCAGTTGGGTGTGAGACTGGCCATTTCATATTGTTTTGAAGTGCTTGCTCCATTTTCGCTTGCACGGTTGCTGTTCCAGATGGAGTGGGTCGCACTCACGATGATGAGTGTTCTGCAGGTGCGTTCTTGCACTGTTGGTTTTTTGCAGCATTGAGAACAGGCTGCTGCTGGCTCGCCAGGTGGTAGCACATCCCGCTAGTCCCTGGCCAGCTCTTTGAACCTTCATTTGCTCACTTAATTTTCCATCTGCAGTGATTGTGCTTTACTAATAGCTTCTTCTGGTCACAAGCTGTAAAATGTTTCCAGACGTCTGAATGTTGACCAGATCTTCTTGTCACATTTTGCATTTTTCTCATAAATTACAAAGGGAAAGTGAGCTAAGTTTCCCAGCTGAACTGGTCATACTGGATTGGGCTACACTTGGCGGGGTTCTTTAACTGGACCATGAAGGGCAGAGAGCTACTCTGGGAGAAGCAGACCGAGCAAGGATCCCCAGTGCATCAGCTCATCCAGGATGTCTCCACATGGTGGAATTCCACTTTCCTGATGCTCGAGCAGCTTCTTGAGCAGAAAGCCGCCCTGCATCAGGCTCAACTGGTGATGGACAGTGGGACACCTCAAGGGTATGATAAGGTGGAATGGGAGATCCTGTCTCACACGGTCTTTGTGTTGACTCTGAGACCATTCCTGGCCATGATGGAGATCATGAGCAGCTCCACCGCCACCCTCAGCCAGGTGACCCCTCTGGTCCAGAGTTTCCACAGGAGGCTGGATGAGATTCTCGGGGGGCGAGATTGTGGCCCTCAGGGCAGGAAGCTGGCCGATGAGGTGTTTGATCTGGCGCAGAAGCTGAAGGCAGGGCCGGAGGTGTGTTTTTATGAAATCCTGCAGTGGGAGGAATATGTCCTGGCAACAATGCTGGACCCCAGGGTCAAGGGCAGCTTGGCATGCCAGACATCGTTCTATGGCCACTGGAAGGGTGGGCTGGTGGATAGGGTCCAGAAGGCAGAGCAGTCTATGCAACAGGATGCCCCTGGGGATGGTGGGAGTGGGAGCAGCCACCCCTTTCAGCCACCTGGGTCTACTCCTGCCCTCAGTCCTAGCGGCAGCAGCAGCACCAGCAGCAGCAGCACCCCTATTGGCAGCAGCAGCAGAAGCAGCTCGACCTATGTGCAGGTCACTCTGGGGAGCATGGGGTCCTCCACAATAGGGCAAGCAGTGTGACTGAGAGCAGTGGTGGAGATGGTGCTCTAGCAAAGCTACCAGAGGGAGTATGATGGTGCCTCAGCAGCCGTGGAGACCTACCTGGAGGAGGAGCCATGCATTGATCCCAACTGCGATTCCTTGGCCTACAGGGCTGGGACGGCCAACATGTGGCCGGCCCTGTTGAAAGTGACCAAGGGTATCCTGTCCTGCCCACCAACCAGTGTCCCCAGCGAGCAGGTGTTCTCCATGGCGGGGGACATTTGCTCCCCGCACCGCCTGAGACTGGGGGCCAAGTTGGTGGAACAGTTGCTCTTCCTGAAGGTGAACCTTCCGCTGCTGGGATTCCCCGAGCTGTCCCTGGTGTACAAATTTGATGGTGCAGTGGCACACGCCATCCCATGCCAGGGGCAGTCTTAGGATGGGGCTCCTCCTCCTCAATCTGGGCTAGGACTACTGCTGCTGTGCTGCTGAGGTGCTGTCCCTCCCTCCCAATGTCCGGAGCCCACCCTCTCTCTCTCTCTCTCTCTCTCATACTAGATGGCCTCGACCGGCTTATCTGACTGATTGCATGATGCAGGATGGCATTTTGGGAAACAAACTGTAAGCCTGCCAGCCAGCCTCTGGCTAGACGATCTCAGTTCTCCAATCTGACTGGCTCTCTCTCGCGCGCGCATGCTGCACAGTCTTCTCCAGCCTATCTGAGTGCCCTGCCAAGGTCCCAGCCTGCCTTCATTATTGCCTCTCATGTTGCACTGCCTGTATGCCCGCCCAGGTTGCCTAGCTCAAAGTCTGCCCCAGCCCGCCTGCCTGTCTCTCATGCCACTCTGCCTGTCTGCCCGCCCAGGTTGCTGCCAAGCTCAAAACCTGCCTCAGCCTGCCTTCCTGCCTCCCATGCCAAGGTGCCTGTCTGCACACCCAGGTTGCCTAGCTCAAAGCCTGCCAAAGCCTGCCTGCCCTACTGCCTCTCATGCCACACTGCCTGCCTGCCTGACCACCCAGGTTGCAAAGCTCGAACCCTGCCTCAGTCTGCCTGACTGCCACTCATGCCACACCGCCTGCTTGCCTGTCCTGGCAACCAATGTCTGCGTCTAGTGCCAATGGCCCCCAGGCCTATATGCTTTCTGTGCCAACAGTTCTGTACCCTGGCAACCCACTGTCTGCTGCTGCCAATGGCCCCCAGGCCTATATGCTGTCTGTGCCAAAGGTTCTGTACTCTGGCAACCCACTGTCTTCTGCTGCCAATGGCCCCCAGGCCTATATGCTGTCTGTGCCAAGGGTTCTGTACCCCGGCAACCCACTATCTGCTGCAAGTACCAATGGCCACCAGGTCTCCTAGCTCAAAGCCTGCCTCAGCCTGCCTTCCTGCCTCTCATGCCAAGGTGCCTGTCTGCCTACCCAAGTTGCTGCCAAGCTCAAAGCCTGCCTGAGCCCGCCTGTCTGGTTCTCATGCCAAGGTGCCTGTCTGCCCACCCTGTCAACCCTAGGTGATGTGCCCCACTTGCCTGGTAATCCTGCTGCTGCTGTGTGCTGGTCTGTGGGCGCTCTGCTCTGGAAAATCCAAATGTGCCCACGCAATCCCGCTACTGCTGTCTGCTGCTGTATGGGAGCTCTTCTCTGGAAAATCCTACCATCCTGGCTTGGCTCCATGGGTGCAGTACACAGGCAAATCCTGCCAATGCTTTCTCTGTTGTTTCCCAGGTTCTGTGCCTGGGCCATACAGTGTCTGCTCCTGCTGCCAGTGCTGCCTCTGGGCAATCCAATGTCTGCTGCTGCTATCAATGCTGCCTCTACTGTGACAAATGCATCCAGAAGCTGCCACTCTAGCCCTAGGGCCCACCTTCAGAGTTATGGGGATGTCATTCCGCACAAAAAAAGCCGTCAAGAAACAGCATCAAGAAACAGCCACTCCAACCCCGGGACCCAATGTAAGGGTTCTGGGGCCTACGTTACTGGAAGGGATGGCTGTGTCCAATATCTAGAAGCTGCCACTCTAGCCCCAGGTCAGGACCCACCATCAGGGTCCTTGTGCCCTTTCATTCCGCTCATGGGCGCTGTCATTCCACCTTTTCTTTATGAGTTAGCAACCTGCTGTTCATGGCGAAAGAAAGAGAGAGAGGAAGTCTCCCTACTGCTAGAAGGAGAGAGAGACAGACACGACCCTACCCATGCTGTCACCTGCACTATATGGCCAGAGAGAGAGAGAGAGAGAGAGAGAGAGAGAGAGATAGAGGCTCCCTGCTAGAATGAGAGAGATGGGGGTGGAGGGGGAGAGGTGTATCCAGCTCAAGCTGCCTGCCACCTGCCAGAACCACGGAAGCTCTCATCTGTGCCCACAACCACAAGCAAACCTATCAGAATGAGATGGAAATAACAACACGCAACATATTATATATGCCAGTGCCTGTCTGTGTGCATTCCTGTACCTGCTACCACCTATTGCATGATTGAATGAAGTGTGCCCACCCATGCACTAATTCTAGGGACATCATTCAACTCCCATAGGCTGTCATTCCACTGTACCTAAATCAGTCATGCCCACCCATCCCAGGAAACATCAATGAGATTCTGGGACCATCATTCCAGTCACTGGGGGCTGTCATTCCATTCAACTGCATCCAGAAGCCCAGCGCCCACAAGTCAGCCTGCCCCCCCCCCCGCTTACTCCTCCGCACCCACCCAGGATGCCCGCTGAAGCTGCTGAAAAAAATCCCCTCTGACCACCAGCACCCGCCACCTGCTGCCCACTGCCAAGGAGCCTGTCTCTATTTCTCTCTGGCACACCCACACAGACACAAGCCCTGCCCCTCCTGGGTGGCTGTCTGCAAGTTGAGACCCTGCTGCTGGCACATCTTGGGGCTAATATGCTAACACTACATCTGCTGCTGCTGTCAGGTAGGGATCGGACAAACTGTATATACAATGAGATTCTGCCACCTGCCAGAAGCTGCACAGAGGGATAAAATATTGGACAGGTTAAACAAAGCGGTTAACAACAACAAATTGAACTTTTATAAAAACTTTTCAAACAACAACAACAACACATTTATAAAACCAAAACCAAACATTTATATATATGAAAAGAAAGGAAACGTATAACTTATTGGTCTGTGGGCCTGTCCCCCAGAACATGGGGGAAAGACAAAAGGGGCGAACGGGACCTAGGGGTGGGCATCCCGCCCTCCTCCATTTGGTACCCGTGCTCGAGGGCAAATTGCACGGCCCCTGCCATGGATGCCTGTCATTGCAGACCAACTGGCAGTGAAGCTCCACGTCGTCGTTCTAAGTCTGGAGGTACTGGGAATAGGGCTCCACCCTGCGTTCCCATACCTCCAGCACCTGAAACCACTCAACCAGTCAGTCCTCCATAGTCAGAGCTTGCATCTGTAGCCCATCCATATATTTTTTTGTTGGTCCAGAAAGTTCTGGGTCAGCCTCTCTAGTTTCGCCCGAAAAGCCCTTGCTGCTGCAGACTCCTCCCGGGGGCTGGAGAGTCCTCAACGGAGCTGGAGGAGGGAGAAGGGCTTTGATGGCATAGCTGGCGTACCTTCCCCCCTTCTTCTGGCGATGATGCTCCACGGCCATGCCAGAGTCCTGCCACCTCACCGTCTTGCCATGGACTTTCTCCATATAGGCGATGAGCCCCAATGTTGTCCCCTGGCTGGCCCTTTTAAATCTTTTGCCGCATACCTAAAGAACATAAAAAGATAGGAACATAAGGAGTGCCACACTATGTCAGACTAATGGTCTGACAAGCCCTGTCTCCATTCTGTCTCCACAAGTGGGTGACTGGTAGGGATGGGAAAACAGATTGCGGTTCGGGTTCAGCCATTCGGTTCGGCTGCGTTCGGTTCAGCAGTTCGGTTCGTCTGTTCGGTTCATCTGCGTTCGGTTCGTCTGTTCGGTTCAGTAGTTCAGTTAGTTTGTCGAGTTTGGGTTCGACTGTTCAGTTCGGTTCGGTCGGCCGAACAGGCCGTTCGGTTAGACCATTCAGCTGTTCAGTTCAGCTGTTTGGCCATTTGGGAAATGTTGTTATGGGTGTTTTTTTGTTTTTTATATGTTTTTTTGGTTTTTTATTGGGTTTTATATGGTTTTCTTTTGTTTTTTATTTGGTTTTTTTGTTTTTGTATGGGGTTTTTTTGTTTATTTTTTATACAATATTATATCTATCTATCTACACTAAATCTAACTGCTATTAACTATTCTAAATGCTATGAACTAAATGGATTATCTAATAAGTACACAGACCTACTCCTACAAACACTAAAACTAAATCACTAACACTATCTCTATCACTAAGCTAACTCCTACATCTATCTATCTATCTATCTATTTATCTATCTAGCTATCTATCTATCTACATATACATATACATATACATATACATATACATATACATATATATGGATAAATATATGGATATATATGGATATATATATACATCCCATATATATGGGATGGGGGAAATCACAAACAGAAGAGGCGTCTGTAGTGAAATACATACATACTCAATGAGTCTGTACAGTGCATAACACAAAGTTTCAGTTTATGGTTTAAGTTTCATTTCACTACAAAACTGAAATGAAACTTAAAGCAATCTAAAAATCCTACTCAATGCCTGCTGTTCAGGAGCAGTGACTAGCTCAGAAGGTGTTGGGAAGGGGGAGGCAGATAATTAGTTTTGTTTCTTGCAAGCCTCTCCACCCCTGGTGCCTGGAAGTCTGCTCCTCAGTGACTGATACCTCCCTGTCATGTTTGACCTTCCAGTGAACCTTTTTTTGCTACCCGAACTCACCCAAACATGATCCAAACTGACCGAACTGTTCGGCCATTTCGCCGTTCGGTGTTCGGTTTGTTCAGTATGTTTGCGTTTGGGTTTGTGTTTGAGTTCGGTCATCCGAACAGGCCGAGTTCGGGCCGAACTCCGAACCCCGAACTCCGAACTGCGTTCGCCCATCCCTAGTGGCTGGCCAATCTCTCTCTTCAGGGGACTTCCTAACAAGTCATAGGGCAATGCATTCTCTGTTGTTCCAGTCCCCGTGCCTTACCTTGAAGACAGCGAATCCAGTATGCTTCTCATACCACCGCCAGACATCAGACCTTGTGCGATCCCTGTCTGGCAATGGCACTGGCGACCTCCGCCTCAGTGTCCAGCGCATGGCACCAACGCCGGCATCTGATTCCTCACCCTCTCTGAAATGGGAACACATAAACAACACCTAAGTAATATCATGCATTTATGATTGTCAAAGAAATCAGGACATACTCTGTGTATGGAAGGAATCTATCAGAGAAACTTTATTTGTTCTTACTAACAGCTGTTAGGAGAGTCCCAGCTCTAAAGGGTTTCCCCTATAGATCTAGAGTCCCTCCCTAGCCAGAGTTATAAAACCTTTTTCTAGATTTTCCAGGTTACAGGCAAAGAGGCATTTCTTATCAGTTAGAAAACCAGTTTGGAGCTGTGTTTGACACAGAAATGCTACACAGACAGTTTATATTTTAGAGAAGAACATCTTCAAGGCTAGTAAAAGCAAACTTGCAGAAAGTGAAAACAAATTTGCAGCTATGTGTAAATGGCAATCTTTATCTATTGCAATTAGCTGTATTGAGTACATGGAGCACTGTAAAAACTCATCTCATCTCTGTCATTACTGTCCCATGTTTTCAGGCCTCAGCACATGAGCTTCCATAGAGACAATAACATGGCTTCCACATAATGATGCCTCTAGTCCTCCCTCCTTGGGGTTCTAGCGATGGCAATGGGAGATGGTGACCCTGGATGACATGTGCAAATCCAAAAGACCCTGGCTGGCACGTGCAAATCCTGCCCTTCTTGGGGTGCTAGGGATGGTAATGGGAGACCCTTGCTAGATGGCTGGCAGGTGTTTGGGTGGTTGCTTCCTTCAGCTCATGCCTGACTGCTGAAAGAACCCCCCACAGTACCTTCTCTCTCTGTGGAAGACATCCGCTGCCACCCGCTGATGCCCACTATTTGTGTCTGACAGCCCACCACCAACCTACCACCCACCCGCATATCAGTGAGCTCGCTCTAAAGGATAGTATTCTATTCTTCTTGTCCTCAAAGTTAAAATAAAATTTACAAATCTGGCAGCACCTCCTTTGCCCTCTTGCTCATCTGCTGAGGATTCAACCTCCACCACCGAAGGTCCAGCGGCAGCAGCCTCTTCCTCCTCCTTCACTGGCTCCACCACCTTGGCCTTCCCCCATGTCCTATTAATCCTCACCCTCTTCATTTATTTTATTTTTTTCAAACAAACAGCCAAACAAAAAAGTCTCCCACCAACTCATCAACCAGCCAAACTAACACAGTCAAACCAACACAGTCCAACACAGCCAAAACACACCAAACAAAACCAAACAGCCAGCCAGCCACAACACACACACTCTCTCTCCACACAAGCTACACACACACTCGAATTTCTGGTTTCCGGTTTCTGACATGATCACCGGACTACGTGATACCTAGACCAAAACCAAAACCGATTTCTGAATGGCTGAACCGAACCGAACGACCAAACCCAAACTTGGTCCCCAGACCGAACGACCGAACTTGGTTTCTGAACCAAACGACTGAAGGACCAAACAACCAAACCAAGATCTGTTCGCACATCCCTACCGTCGGGGAAACTCCTTCTCGCATACCTCCTCCTCACATGCCTGCTGTTGTGCTTGCGTGTTCCAAATGCTGCTGCAGCAGCTGCTGTGTACTGTCCTGCTGATGAAGATGCTGTGGCAGTGTTTGTATCTCCTCCAACTACTCCTCCTAGTGCTCCTGGAGAAGCTGCTGGCTGTTACTTTTGGGTGGTGCCCATGACAGCTGTCTCCTGCTGTTTCGAAGCTGCCTGAACTGCCTTGATGATCCACTCTTCAGAGGAGATTTGATGCATCGTCGCTTCACAGTCTCGTGTGCCATTTCTTGCTGCCTGCAAATAAATGAATGAATTGATTAATTTTCTAAATTTTCAACAGATGCATAAATAAAGTACTACCAGTACCTACATACCAGTTTTGAAAACAAAGAATAATCAAAGTAAATTAGTAAGTATTTCAATCAATGTTAATGCATTTCCCCCCCTATGTTACTTGCCCCAAAACAGCCATCTTAGAGGACACACCACCCACTTTTATTGTGGAATGGCAGGGAGTTGTGCTACACCCCAACAACTTTACACAAATTAACTAGGTTTACTCTTCTGGTACTGTTACTGTACTCTGATCTTATTTATGGCACTGTCTGTACATTGCTGCCCTGGGCAGTGGAACACTGGATGTAAATATGGGACAGGTTGACTCTGGCAGGCTAGAGCAGGGGGACATTTCACAATCAGGAAGGATTGCTTAGAGTGGGAGGACCTATTTGTTAGGAGTTGACTTGTGGCATAAGCATGTACACCTAGAGGATGAGTGCATTACACATGCAATCACGTGCAGTCACACACAGACAGTCAGCCTCCTCCCTATTTATACTTTCAGAGACTTTTAAAAGAATTTTCCGTGAAACCAGTATATGGATGGACTAGCAAAACCTGGGTTATGATTTGTCATAAATGTTTACTAAAATTTTCAGAGAACTCATGAGGTTTTATTCGTACAATAGGTGTTTTTCTGGGGAAAGGATACTTACGGTACTGGTTTGGGAAAATGTGGCAATAGCTGGGTGTGCAACTCTTAGCTTTGATGAGTGTTTTGTTCCTCTGTCCTCTGGGAGGTATTTAAAGTCAGATACTAGCAGTGCTGTGTGTGCTGTCTGTAAACTCTGTATCTGTATGACCTCATGCACTGTGTCGAAAGTGTTGCATCTGTCTACTCTAGTACAGAACGGTGACACAAATTAATTAATGATTAGAAAACAAAAGTGCAATGAGAAAAAGTACAGCAATATAACACGTTTGAAATATTAATTTGAAATAAAATGTAAATCAGAATTCCTATTTTAAAGTAGAAAAGACTCCGTTCACATAAGACCACCTTGGGAAAGCAAAGTTTTCAACAAAGATGTTGTGGTGGTACTACTAATAAGTGGCAAGGATGATGAATACATAGAAAATTATGCCAAAATGTAGAGTCACATGGGCACAAAGGAATAGATTGTGCGCACTGACTGCATTGCGCAACTGCAGTGCGCAGTCGCACCACCAAAGATGTTGGTGAAGGGAAAGGCAACTGAAAAGCATATTTCTGGCTATAACATTTTTGTTTCTTATTACTTTTTGATGAAATTTAGGGAGATTATATCCACAATGTAGGGCACTAGGTGTACCAACATTCGAAATGATTAGATAAAGGAAACCGATTTCAGAAGCAATTGAATGTTGTGATTTTAAGAAAAGCTCCACACACATTCATGGCTACTTTATCTTGCATCCAATATTCATGAAACTTGTGCATATTACATCCCTCCATATGTTTAATGTTTTGGCCAATTTTAGGAAAGAGTGGATAAAGGGTCCCAAGGGTATAAGACGTTAACCTGAAAATACATTTCCAGCTGTAACATTTTGATATTCCATTCTGTTTACAGGATATTTGACAAGAATGTATCAAATACCTTTCCTGCCATTTCAGCAAATGTACAGGAGATTTTGATAAAGGGACCCAATTATATAAGCAATTGATGTTGTCCCTGTGAAGATCATTATTCAGATGAATATCAGCATATTCAGTGCCAGTCAGAGGCAGGCACCCTGCATGGNAGGGGGAGAGAGACTGTAGGAGGAAGGATGTGGAGCAACCCCAAAGACTGACAGACACATTCAATGGCCAAACACATTACTGCAAGCTTCTAGCTTTACAGGACAAATTGGTAGTGACTTCGAGGTGGGCATAGGGGGTGGCCCTTTGGCGGGCAGAAGCAACATAACTGGGAATTCTGAGATAGCATCCCAGCAGTCAGGAGACATAGTTTAAACACATCCAGGATGGCCAATTATCATCACAATCACATCCTGAAACACTGAGACAGAGGACATAAGAGAATTTCTATTGACTCTTTCCTATACAGATGCTTCTGACTTCCCAGAAACAAGTGGGGGAGATAAGTTGGGATGGTCCCAGCACAGAATGAGGATATTTGGTTGACACTTCTGTTGGCCAATTTGCATCACAAACCGATCTTATACCACAGTGACATCAGAGAATCCCAGGCATAGGCCCCTTCTCTACATATGTTGTACAGGAATATAAAATTGGTACCCTTTATAAAATCTTTCTGATATTTGGCAGAGATGATCATAAAAGTGAAATATATAGTCCTGTCAAATTTCATGTACACTGGTCGGACTACAAAGTTGTTATAGTCAGACACACATTTATATGTTAATTGCTTATATCACCAAGACCGTTTTTTTAATCCTTCTGAAATTTGGCAAAGACAGTTAATATGTGAAGGGGTATAAACTGAAAAAGTTTCACCTACATTAGATGTGAGACAAAGAAGTTACAGCTAAGAATGTATATGTAGAATATAGCAAAATACAATAATTCAACTGCTTCTAAAATTGGATTCCTTTATCCAATTGTTTTGAAATTTGGTGCACACAATGCATTCTATTTGGGGTATAGGCACCCCACATTTCATCCATATATCATAAAAAACAAAAATGTTACAGCCAATAATGTGTTTTCCATTGAAACCAATGGAAAGTCAATTCCGAACTCACCGAACGCATTTGAACTGAACGTTCGAATTTAAGTTTGGTTCAAATGTTCGGTTCAGTTGACTGAACTATTCAAGTTTGGTCCAAACTCCAAACTTCAAAATTCGAGTTCGGTTCGAACGTTCGGTTCAGTCAACCGAACTATTCGAGTTCGGTCCGAACTCCGAACTTCCGAACCACATTCGCCCATCCCTACAACTTACTGAATTAAGCACATGACAACAGAGAGAATAGAGAGAAATTAGAGGATGTGTGTGCAGTGACTGGACTGCACACTGTGCAGAAGTACACCCCACCCCCCCACTGTTGTGTTGTCAAACAACACCTGTAAACATTACAATGGGCCAGGGTACCTACCACCTACACATTGACACCTATGCACACACACCCCTAAAAAAAACCAGGCATCAATGGAGATAGGAAGAGGAGCATGGACAGAGTGTTTGACCAGGGTTAATGGGAATTGAAAGGGTGGGTCAGGGGATTAGGCAATGGTGAAGTCATGCTGACATTGAAGAGAATAACCCCCTGTCCCCTACTAACTAGACTTCAGAGTCTCAGGTCAGGCTACAGAGAGAACACACTGACTCTCAGACTAAAGGCAGGAGGGTCAAAGGCACCTACATATCCAGAATAGATCTGTCAATTGACTACTGATAGCACTGGTAGGATGGGTGACAAAATTTCAAATACAGATTAAAGAGATGAACTGGCTGGCTTCAGTTCAGTGCAGCCCTGCAACTTGTATTTCTCATAATTGTAATGATAATCTGTCATCTTGGCTGACCAAGCATTCTGGAATTAAGAAAGCACCAGGCCAGGCCTGTGGTGGTGGTGGTGACAAAGGTGGCTGACTGGCCTGGCACTGGCAGAACCAGGCACCACGTGGCAGCAAGGCAGCATTGAAAACTGAGCTGAGTCAGTCAGGGCCCAGGGGTCACACACTTGATGGAGAGGATCAGGGTGACGTGATGGGAGCGGAAGGAGGTGGAGAACAAGCATAGGTACCGTGATAACCGGTTCCGTTGCCAGTCACGGGACAGGGAGGCATTTATTTATTTTACTGCAGCAAGCAGAGCCGGTTATAAAGGTACTTCCACTGTGTTCCAACTTCCAACTCACTCCCAGACTTCCACCATGTCACCTCGCTGACGCTGCCCTGCCCTGCCTCTCAAGTCTCAAGTGACCCCCCCTGGGCCCTGATTCAGCTCAGTTTTCAATGCTGCCGGTGCAGGACCATGCCCACTAGTGCCTTTAAAGTGGTGCCGTGTTATGTGGTGCCTGCTGCTGTCACATGAAGTGCAAGTCAGGAGCCAGGGACCCCGGCTCTCCCACTCTCTGTCTCTAGACTTCGAGTTCTGGGACAGGGAGGGAGGGGACTCAGGGGAGGCATTTCTTTGCAGCGAGTGGAGCTGCTGGTTATCATGGTACTTTAGCAATTTGTTGCTGCTTCTCCTCTGCTCCCGATCGGTCTCATAGTTCCCTCTTGTTGTTCCCCTACTGTCTGAGTCCTGGGACAGGGAGGCATTTTTTGGCAGTGACCAGAGATGGTTATCACGGTACAGTCGCTCGCCACGGCTTCCGCTCCTGCTCAGTCTCATAGTTCATCCTGTTCCTGCCTTTCTCCCGATGCCTGAGTCTCGGAACAGGGAGATATTTTTTGCAGCAAGCGGAGCCATAGACAGACTCCTCCCATCCCCACCCCTGTGACCCTGCTCTGTCAGCGTGGGAACCCCTGTCGGTTTAGCATCCAGTGTTGCTGTTGGGTGCCTTGTGCTGCCCGTGCTGTCCCTGAGGTTGTGGGTGCCTACCCCCGTATCCTGCTCTGTTCCATCCCCGTCCCCCTCCAGTATCCTTGCCCATCATTGACCTCTGACCCCCCTTTCTTTGGTGCTCTCCGTTGGACCTCCCTGTGTGGTGTTCCCCATTTCCCCCCATCTGCTCCTAGGTGTTTTGGGTGCCCTGTTCCCATGTCCCTTCCCGGGTGACTGTCCATTCCTGTCCCATTGTTGTGGTGCCCTTGTGTGCCCCTGTGAGCCTCCCCCTGGGTTATTGTCCCTTTCGGCTATGCGTGTGCCCGCTGGTGTGTGTGTGTGGTTTGTGTTCTGCTCTGTCCATGGCTTCTTTCTCCCTGTTGTGTGTGTGTGACTCTTCCGTCCCCCTCCCTCCTCCCCCTCCCTTCCTGTTTCCCTTGCATGGGTGGTGCCTTGTGGCGCTTTTGGCTTCCTTTGCCCTCGGTCGGACATGTCTGTGTCCCGCCCCACCCAGGTGGCTTCAGAGGGTTCTTGCCATGGTCCGGGATCGGTGTAAAATCTGTTGCACTGTCCCAGATCATGGCCTGACTGTCTGTTTCCTTGCCATGGTACAGCTCCCGTCATGTCTGTTTGGGGCCAGTCTGAACCACAGGTGGGGGTTAGTCAGCTTTCTGCGGTTAGGAGGTTCACTGTGGCGACCTGGAAGCGCGTAACATCTGAAATTACCCATAGTCTCCTTTTTAAAAGTTAAATGTTACTGCAGTACTGCTGTACTTTTGTTTCTCACTCCAGAAATGATGTCATATGTGATCATATTATGATCGCTATTGCCTAGTGGCTTGTTCTACAATGTGTATACTAGAGATTGCTGTTCAAAATCATGCCATACAGCTATATTATGTTGCAAAAATGTAATTCACATCCCCTTGCAGAGAGTCAGCGTGGTGTAATGGAAAAGGTGCTGGATTTGGATCAGAGACCAGGGTTTGCATTTCACCCTAGCCAATGAAATCACTGGGTGGCCTTGGGCAAGTCACAACCTCTCAGCCTCAGTGCCCCAGTGGAAATGTGTATGTGTGTTTGTTTCCCTGTGTGTTCCCCTCATCCTTGTCCATCTTAAATTGTAAGCCCACTGTGCGGGGACCTGAATCCAAAAAACTGTGTCTGTAAAGCCCTGCATATGCCAAGTACCACTATAGAAATGATTAGTGGTAGTTGTATCTTTTATGTTGGTGTCCAATCAGATTCACAATCTCAACTCATCAAAAATGACTATTTCTTTATCTCCTTGATTTTACAAGAAATGTGTCACTTATATCATTAACTACCCAATATAGTTAATTTGGAGAGATGAGATCAATCAGTCATGATCTGTGGTGAATTCATCCATTGGGGCAGTTTATATATGGTGAATCCAGTCTTACTGTGTGGTGAGGGGCGAACCAGCTGGCCTCTGAGGTCCCTTCCAGCTTTATTATCCTAGGAGATGGAAGCTGATTGCTGAAGCATATCTAGAACCTCAATATGAATACGGAAGATTTGGTTGGCCTCATTTTTAACTATGCCTCTCTAAGGTTGTCAAAAGAAGCAGAGGAAGGAAATTTTGTTAACTTGGATACCAAACAGATATTTATGTCTGACCTAGATCAGGCTTGCCTTCCATCACTATTAGTAACTGTCATATGAAAAACCGCAGTGAAGCAGGAGCTTTATATGAAAACCTGCACAGGTTTGAAGTTGCCAAATTTTTACAGGCAATTACTGTATGTTATCAGATCTGAAGCCAAAGATTGATTTATTGTAGGATGCCATATCAAGATGCTCCATCAGACAAACTAAATGCTAACCTACGTTGATGTGAAATCTGGATAAACAACACTAAGGTCTCAGGTCAGGCTGAAATCCAACCTGAATACTGAATTCAACAGCCACTGATGTATATTTTGTTTTGTTTGCCTATTATGCTGGCATTTCATGTAATTGGAAAAGAACTGAGAGGATAAAAAAATGTTACTTATATCTTTTTTATTTTTTTATTTTTTTTAATTTTCTTTTATTTTATATAACATTGTAAACAAATTCAAACATTCAACTGTGGCTATAACATTATAAACATTAAACTGTGGTTACAAAACGTTTTTCCTTGGTAGTGTTTCTTTGGGTTCAGGTGGGCCTTTTACTTATACATAATAATCAAATAAATATGTTCTTTGATCTTCAGGTAGATCTGATTTTGTCATTACGCAAACACAGGGGAACCATTTTGCAGCAAAAGATTCTTTTTTGTCCATTAAATTCGCTGCTATTTTTTCCATAGTCAGGTGGTACCACAATCTATTCATCCATTCCCCAGTCGACAATTCTTTAGTGTCTTTCCAATGTAGGGCGATGACCTTCTTTGCAGCCTGGAGAAACACCGAGCAAGATTCCCGTTGTTTTTGTAATATCTCAACTGCTGGAAATAAACCCAACAGAGCTACCTCCGGTTTAAACGGTATGATCAATTTCGTCATCTCTTCCATTTTTTCCCATACCCCTCTCCATAGGGGTTGTACCCGGTCACAATCCCACCAACAATGTCTTTGCGTTCCCTGCTCTCCGCATCCCCTCCAACATAAACCTCTTTCCCCTCCCTCTTCCATATGTCTGAGTTGCATAGGGGTCAAGTAAAATCTCATTACTAGTTTAATTTGGCATTCTTTGATTTCCAGTGAGTGGGCGTTATTATGCATGTAATCTATTATTTCTAATTCTTCCTTTTCTGCAATCTCTATTCCTAACTCCTCTTTCCATTTCTGTATGTAACCTATCTGTTTGGGATACCATATTTCTTTTAAAGTTCTATATATGCGTGATAATTTTCCTTTGTTATTAGTATGTTCAAACAATACCTTTTCTATTTTGTTGGGGTCTCTAGTATATTGTTCTTTTTTGTCTTTACTATTTATTGTTATATCTTGACAGTCATGTGATATTCCTTAAGCCAGAGGATCCCAAACTGTGGGCTGGGACCACGTCATCTGCAGATGGGGTCACAATCCCAACTGATTTTTAATAAGCTTTGCATGTCTATATATCTGTGTAGGATCACAGGATTATGCTTAAGTCTCATATGGGGCCACAGGGGTTTTGTTTTTGTTTTTTAAAGCTTAGAAACCACTCATACAGTTTGGATTCCATGATGACTTTGCCACTCTCAGTTTCACGTTATGTCCTGAAGATTCTTGTATGTTTTTTGGGGAGGGGCTACCCTGACAATCCTAAACAGTGGCTATGCATTTTCAGATGGCAACAGAAAGGTGGCCATAATGGTGCCACAGACAGAGAAGTTCATGTCCCTCAATCTCAATGGCAGAAATGAAGTAAGAATGTAAGATTTCCATTCAGAAAATGCACTAACCAGATGCATGGAGTCTCTTTCTTGAGTTCTGCTAGTTTAATGTAAGGTTGATGGCTAATAAAAGCACCATTCATATTTTCATACATGGAAAACAGCAGATTACAGGAAATGCTGAACTCAAGGCTACAGAGGTCATTAAATGGCCTATCAAAGTCCTGTTGGAGGAAAGAATACCATGGTTTTGATATCTAGCTGAGGAATGAGGGATGAAAAAGCCGGCCATAATATTAAATTAGCTAGCATCCTCCCTATGTTGTTCACCATACTGGCAGGCTTATTAGATTTCACACACTCTACCCAGTTGCCCCAGCAAAGCTGCTGCTAGCACACATGCACGCACCCCTTCACATGCTGATTTGTTATATGATTGTATAGGCGAGTAAGACAGTCTATCAACAGTATCCTGTAGGGCAGTTCAGATGATGATGCTACCTGCAAAAAGGAGGCTAATGAGAGATCAAGGAAGGTGGGTGAGTGGTTCCAATTAAATTCCCCATTTCAACCACCAGCAAGCTAGCCAAGTCTGTCCCCCGCTTAGTAATTGTGAGAGGCAGAAAATAGAGCTGGCCCAAATGTGAAAAGGGAGATAAATTCAGCGGTTAGAACTCAGTCCCTATCTTTATGTGCATGGTCCTTTGATGTGCATTGAGTGTTTTCAGATGGATGTGGGGCTCCCCACCCTCAGAGCTGCTCTGGGGGTCCACCCCCACATCTGCTCCCTCTCAGCTCCACCCAGGTCTTGATCAGACAGACATGGGTAGTTCCCTGGCCCGCAATCCACACACATACGCACACCACAGAGTTTCAGGCTAGAGCATCTGCAATGCTATGGTGTTGCCCAGGCCAATGGCTGGCTGGAAGCAGAGCAGTTCAGGCTGGTGCCCTGGGTTTGGCCAGACTGCTGCGCCGGCGATGCTCCGGGATGTTCTAGAGCCCTGCTGGCAGGGCTGCCCCAAAACAGGCTGTGCCTGCTCTGCCTACACATCTGACAAGATGCCTTTAGATGGATGGGCCACCCAGGGGTGAAGCAGGCTGGCATGGCCAGCACCGGAGTAGCCTGTGAATCTAAAAGCAACCATTGAGTCATTAATGTTGTCTTCATCATCTTCGCAGGAGGACAATGTGCCCAGAGGTCCCTCTGGGCTGGCAGATAGAATTGAATGGAAACCGGATTTCTCATCCACATAGGAAGTTATATTTATAGACCTAATAAATTTGTTCTAATTGGGACTGCTTAGTTAATGCTTATAGAGGGCTTTGCAAAATGTTAAGCAGTAAGTAGATTACAAATATAAAATGATAAATGCATTTTTGTTTAAAAGGAGAGAGAAGATAGAAAATTACATCGTATGGATTGTTGTTTTTTTTAAAGAATCAAATAAAAATATTTGCTGCAGTAAGAGTGTCCAATTTCACATGCTCAGCATTGCTAAGCGTTTTATGTAACTTATATACACTGAACTGGATTCTCCCATACGTGTATTCTTAGATATTTTTAGCTTTTAAAATCAGTTATAACTATTCAGGACACTCATATAGGCCGATAGTGAGTCCTTTAGCACTCTGGTCCTTTTCAAACAGGCCGTGGTGGGTGGGGGGATGGGTGTGCACTCGTGGTGTGTGTGCACCCGTTCCCAGGGGCACACACCCATCTCCACGCAAGGAGCAACTGGCATTGGAGCCCTTTGCTCCATGCATGGGTAATGGGTGGAGCTCAGAAGTGCACACAGGTGCCCACCCATTCCCTCACCCACCACAAGTGGTGTTTGCACTGGCGCCCCTCACCCACCGCGTGTATGGTGAGTGGGGGGCGCCCATGTGAAAATGGCCTCAGTGATGAGATTTAAAATATTCAAAATACAAACCTTTTAATAAATCAAACACAAATCAGATGGAGACAAAATGCATCACTTATGAATTTATATAAAACTCTGGAGTGATATCCAGGGTAGTGTTCAAGAAAATCAAACACAAATTAGGCAAAAATGGCAGTAAATAGAATAACTAATTGGTTGAGGGTGGGTTTTTTTATTTCAGTTCCCTTTTGGCATTTATGATTCTCATTTATCTTTACCCACTCTGAATTTGGTTGCAACTAAATTCAGATTTCAAGTTTATACACACCAGCGAAGTTCTATTATGGCATCTCTTTCATTTTCTCATGCCAGTAAGAGATCTTGTTCCAACGTTTCTTCGCAGATGTCAAACTAGCAGCAGCCCTCTCTTAGCCACCTCCTGTACATATAGCCTTTCCTATAAATCCTCATTGAAGTATGAGGCTGAGAATTCTATATTACACACGTTAGGTTGAAGCTAAATAGCAGTTTGTGTTCTGTATGTGACAGAAGATGAATGAATTTTAATTCAGTTAGCATGTTATTGAACACAGGCCCTTCAAGGCAAAGTTTCACAAATGTGGAAATGTTGTGGGCAGAGACCTATTTAATTTAATTTAATTTATTTATTTATTTATTTATTTATTGAGAGAGAGAGAGAGAGAGAGAGAGAGAGAGAGAGAGAGAGATTGAGAGATTGATTCACTAAAACACACTAACGTTTCCATCTAAAATAATATTCAGAAAGCCCATCATCCAAAACAAGTTATACAAGGGTGGTTAACATCTTCTGCCTTTAGTTTAAGCACTTGAAAGGGAATGGCCAAGGGGACAATAACTTAGGTGCTAGAAATGGTTAAATATCAAAAGGAAATATTAATCAGATACATTATTCAACAACCAGTGTTCAACTCACTTTGAGCTATGACTTGTAGGATAGGGGTATGCATTTTGGTTTTGTTATCATAATAATAAAAATTTTGAGTTTCATTTTCATTATTGTAATAACGAAAGAAAAAAAATGATTTTGGGAGGTTTTTTAGATAATGGGAAAACACAAAAATGTTATTTGGGCTATAGCTTGTACCTGCTATTGAGAGAGCTATGTGTACCAAATTCCAAAAAGATTGCATAAAGGGGACAGATTCTATAAGCAATTGAATATTGTAATTTTAAGAAAAGTTCTATACACATTCATGGCTACAACTTCTTTATCTTCCATACAATTTGCATGAAACCTGGGAAGGTTTTGTCAATCCATTAGTGTGTACCAATCCTGCTAAATTTCAGAAAGATTGGATAAAGTGTCCTGATGTTATAAGGTATTAACCTGAAAATACATTTTCAGATGTAACATTTCTATATTCCATCCTGTTTACAAGACATTTGGCAGAAATGTATCACACACCTTCCCTGTCATCTCTGCCAAATTAAAGGACAATTTGATAAAGGGACATAATTTTATAAGCAATTGAAGCTGTCCCCTTGAAGACCATTATTCAGATAAATAGCAGCACATGCAGTGCCAGTCAGAAGCAGGCACCTGGCATGGCAGGGGGAGGAAGGCTGTAGGAGGGAAGATGGGAAGCAACCCAACATACTGGCAGGCAAATTCACTGGCCAATTACTGCATTCTCCTGGCTTTACAGGACCAATCGGTGGTGGCTTTGAGGCGGGCATAGGGGGTGGCCCTCAGGCAGGCATAGAAGGGACATAACTGGGACTTTAGGGGTTGCGTCCCAGAAATCAGAAGACATAGTTTACACATACAGGCTGGTCAATTATCATCACAATCACATCCTGCAACACTGTGACAGAGGACATAAGAGAATCTCTATTGGCTCTTTCCTAAACAGATGCTTCCAATTTCCCAGTAACAAGTGGGAGAGAAAAGTTGGGATGGACACAGTACAGAATGAGGATATTTGGTTGACATTTCTTCTGGCCAATTGACATCACAAACCGATCTCATACCACGGTGACACTAAAGAATCCCCGGCATAGGCTCATTCTCTACATATGCTCTACAGACATATAAAATTGGAACACTTTATCACATATTTCTGATAGATTATCCTGAAAGTGTGAGATATAGCCCTGCGGAATTTCATGTACACTGGTTGGCCTACAAAGTTGTTAAAGTCAGATATACATTTATAAGTTAATTACTTATACCACCAGGACCTTTATCCAATCCTTCTGAAAGTTAACATAGGTAGTAAACATGGGGAGGGGTATAAATTTGCCAAGTTTCATTCAGATTAGATAAGAGGCAAAGAAGTTACAGCCAGGAATGTATATGCATATTTTTGCAAAATAGCATAATTCAACTGCTTATAAAATAGGATTCCTTTATCCAATCTTTCTGGAAGTCGGTACACTTAATGCCTTCATTGGAGCTACAATCCCCCCAAGTCTCATCCAAATATAATGAAAAACAAAAAAGCTACAGCAAAAAAATGTGTTTTCCATTGAAACCAAAGAAAATCAAAGAAGAAAGCAAAAATGAAAACGAAATTTTGATATTTATAAAAAATAAAGCAAAAGATTTAAACAACAAAAACAAAAAACAAAAAGAAAAAATGACATGGGTCCTTGGTGCTCACCTCTGTTGTAGAAACACATATATATGTTAACTATTAAATGAATATATTAATCTGAGAATGCTCACAATATTCATCAAACAGTTTGATTTATTCTATTCTCCAAGCTCTAAGGGACAAATTCACTTTCCCTGAAACTTATGGCAAATCCCTCTAATTTCCTTATGCTCCTGCACAAAAGTGGATACTGCATTTGCACCCCACCACTGAGACAAAGTTGGCAGACATACATATTTGAGTTAAACTGGCAGCAACCTTTTATTAAACGGACAACAAGGTATTCATTCCAAAAAATAAAGGTCCAGTTCCAAAAGAACAAAGCTCCTACGTAAGCTCTCTCAGGGAGGATATGGCATCCCCACAGCTCAGAACTTATCATGACCTTAAAGACCCTAGAAGGGCTCAAGGCCATACAACCTTCTGCCCACACAGGGCAGAGAGGGGAGAAGGAAACCTTTGCCAGGCTGTCCACCTAAGGAAGGATGCCACACACCGTGCCCTCCTGGGCATCAGGCCACAGGGGTTGCCTAAGCCCACTATGCCACCCCCATCCACTCACCTCAGTGGGATGCACTGTCCCCTCCACCACAGGGGACTCTGGTCAAGCCAGTTGGGCACCCCCCAACACACACACACACACACACACACACAAACTGGATACCTAACACACCTTCATGCAGGCCAAACAAATAGGCAAGATTTCCAAGCCTGGAGAGGTGCACACCAGCTCTTGAAGATAAAGCATGATGGCCCCATATTATTTCAGTGTGCACTATTGTTTCACTAACCTGTCCCATATCCACTTTGTCACAGTTTTTATTAACCTTCCCCCTGGCTTTATCTACCTGTACCAGTTGTAGAGCACCCCTCCAACAGTGCCGAGGCAGCATATTAACCCAAACCAATTTAATGCTCAGCACAGGTCTAAGACTACCCTTATGGGAGAATCCAGTTCAGTGTATAAAATTTATATAAAATGCTTAGCAATGCTGAAATACCCTAACCATGTAATTTTCTATAAATTTTTAACATAACTTGAACTCTTACACCAGCAAACAGGATTCTGAAACCAACTGTAAAACCGTTAAGAAAATATACCTTATTCTCCAAAGCTGGATAAGGCAAAAGGCCAAAGTCCAGGTCCTCCGCACCTCAAATTTAACGGGAGTTAGTGCCCTTACCCTGAGAAAAGGAGGGAGCTGATGAAACTCCCTTTCCAAGACTAGAGGATGCCTTTCCCCTTTGCCTGCTTACCTCGAGGACAATACAAGGCCACATGTTGGCTGAGACATGCTGTGCACTCATGGCTGAAGTTCTATGGCTACAGAAGCAAAAGGTTGCTCCTTGATGATAGCTATCCAGAGTTCTGAAAACTAGGCTGGGCTGTATGGAGAAGCCTGGTGCTTATACTTGGAAGACCTGCTACCAAGAGAGACACTGTGGACTTGGAGAGTCATTGTCCTTCGTAGCCTCCCTATGACAGAGCTGGCTTGAACCTCGCATTTCTGAGATTGCCAAGAGCGGATCCTGAGAGGTGCCCGAGGAAGCCATGAGAAGGTTGATAGGGAGTGATTGCTGCTGACACTGCCATTAAGCCAGACAGCGGGACTGTTGGCAGAGGGAGTCTCAGGGCTATCCCCCGAGCAGTGGATCACCAGGCTACACCCTCTCTCATTGATTGCTTGGAATCTCCAGCTGGAGCGACGCGAGTGACTTGCGGGGGAGCCAAGCAGAGACAATTCCAGGACCTGTGGTAAAATATCAAGCTACGCCTGAGGCATGCGAGTAGATCCTGAGAGGTGCCCGGGGAAGCCGCGAGAAGGTCGATAGGGAGTGATTGCTGCTGACACTGCCATTAGGCCAGGCAAAGGGACTGTCGGCAGAGGGAGAGTCTCAGGGCTATCCCCCAAGTGCTGGTTCCCACCAGGCTACATCCCCTCTCATTGATTGCTTGGAATCTCCAGCTGGAGCGATGTGAGTGACGTGCAGGGATCCAAGCAGAGACAATTCTGGGACCTGTGGTAAAAGATCAAGCTATGCTTGCAGAAGCACCGCAGATACACACTGCAGGCGGTGCGCCTAAGGACTGCGTGTGCAAGGGTGCACTTGTGCTCTCGGCCTTAGGCATCAGCAGACACTGCCGCACAGGATCCCAGCACAGAGGCTCCATAGGTTTTTCTACTGAACTGATTCAATCAAGGTACCATCCGTCCTCTTTGAACAACATGAGATTCATAGGCCTTTTGGCTCATGCCCTAGCTTTGTGCTTACCCCCTAATAAACAGACTGTATTTAGCCCCCCCCCCCAATACCTTGGGAAGGGTGAGAGACCTCCAGAGGGTGGAGACGCTGAGCCTGTTATATCCTTGAGTCCACTTCATTTTAGGCAATTCTAGTATACTAATGTGGTTACGGCTGGTCTTGAGACCCTAACTGTAAAATTCAGATAAGCCGTGGGGGACTGTGTGCCGAACCGGGAAGAGTGAGAGTCTTGCTGGTCTTGGTACACTCTTTACTTTTCAATTTGTTGGTCTTAGCAAAGATCAGCTCTAGAACTTAGTCCCTCCCTAGCTCTGGTTCATGTATGGTTTTCATGGGCGACCAGTGCAAACAGCAGAACATGGGAGGGTGAGAACCTCCCCAGGGATAAAGTATCTGGGTTTAATGGATTAGAGGTCCCTAGCTACCTTAGATTTAAGGAGGGAAGTAGGTTTGTGCAGTGTACTGGTAGCAAATCAGTACACGTCTAGGGCAGTCAGAGCACACATACACAAATAATGGAGGAAGGAGACAGGAGGGCGCATAAGCTCCAGACAGTATGCAGTACTCCTCCGAGGCAGTTAGATGCAGCAAGGGCCTTAAATACCCAAATGAAAATAACGAGATACATCACAAGGAGGGGCAGGTTAGAAGGAAAGAAGGTTTGTTTAAGCCCATACTCCCCACAGGGGGCAGACAGGACCCAGCTTTAGGGAAGGTGGCTACTCCAGAAGATAACTGGGGAGAAGGTACAAATCAGAGGGGAGATGAAAAGTGATCCATAAGATATGAACAGACCCCTCAAGACACCTCTCTTGCTCATATGGAATGTATAAAGAAAACCCCATACAACTTGCCCATTAATTTACCTGCTATAATTGGGGGCATCACAATCTCTTTGGAGTCAAATTTAGAAGACAGCTTTTTGACCTACCTGGATGGTTATTACCCTTTTGGGGATAAACAAGTGGGAGAGAAGGTAACTCAAATTAGAGACTATAATTCAATTATCCATGAGAATTGTTGCTGTAAGCAAATTAGAGTCTCAGTGGATAAATTGACAACTGGTGTGAACTCAATGGTGGAAGCTTTAACTTTGGAAATGAATAGGATAAAAGAGCTATGTGAAACAATTAAAAAAGAACTGCATAGGGAAGTTGCGAAACAATTACAAAAGAACTGCATAGGGAAGTAAAGTCACAGAAGCCTAATTTACAAAAAGCTTTGCCTGTAGGGAGGAGAAGTGAAAGAGAAATGAGAAAGGAAAGAAGAAAGGAAAGAAGGAACGGAGTGACTCAACAGATAGAACAGTACAGTGATAGGATATTTGAATTAGGGGGAAATTCCCAAAATTATTTCTTGAATCAGAATGTTATTCTATATGAGCTGTCAATGACTGCATATGAATCCAAGAGGCATTTAAAAGAGCGGGTGGCGCAATATTGCGCAACAAAATTGAGGCTGCCCTTGCAAAGATTATCTAAGGGTATTGTTTTTGTGGGCAGACTCTTTCAAGCCCAAGGGGTTTATCACTTTCCCCCTGTTAGGATAGGATTTAGAGACCCGGATTTGAGGGACCGTATTTTGAATCTTGCTGAAAATTCTATGGGTGAAAACGGACATGACGCTAACCACCCTTTAACCACCCTTGGTGGATATTTATGCATGTTGCAGGGCTGTATTGGTGCCCTATGCAGCCCTGAAACATGCATAAATAACCACCAAGGGTGGATAAAGGGTGGTTAGCATCATGTCTGTTTTCACCCTATGTTAGCCTTGGAGGTAGGTGAAGATACTTTCCCCTTCTATAGGAATAAAGTAAGGACCTTTGTCCAAAAGATGAGTCACTCTGTGTATGGAAAAGGAAAAAATTGCAGTATAAAACGGAAAATTTGGGCACACAGGAGGAAAGGGGGGAAAGAAGGGAGAAAGCAGTGGATGATCAAATAAAGGAGAAATGACTAGTGGCAAGTGAAAAAGGAGGAGGATGGAGAGATTTGAAAATTATGGCTTGGAACATCACAGGAATAAAGGATAAAATAATTGACAGGGATTGGATAACTTTTTTAGCAAACTTCCAAATTATTATGTTGCAAGAAACTTGGTTGGAGGGGGATTTCCATCTGGATGGATACCAGGCTTTTACAGTTGCAGCGACTAAGGAGCATAAGTGGGGTACGGGGTAGATATTGTGGTAGTCTGCTTGTGCTCATTGATATAACAAGCCTGGCCCCATGCCTTTTAACATTTCAGCGAAACTGTAAGACCTGGCTGTTTGCCCAGGCCTTTGGGAGGGAGGGTGGGTGGGGAGATTTTAGTCCCCCACCCATTTGTTTTATGGTTTTTGTCTAGCCCTGTTATATTTATATTTAATATTTAATATTTAATATTTAAAGTATTTATGATTGTTTTAGATTGATTTTATTGTATTTTATTGTTTTATGATGGAAGCCGCCCCGAGCTGCGTTGCAGGAGGGGCGGGGTAAACATTTATAAAATAAATAAATAAATAAATAATTGTTTGGCCAAAGAAATTCAGTTGAACTCCCCTTTCATTCAGACAATTCAACTGAACCCCCCGCATGGAGAAACTCTAGTTATAATAAATGTGTATCTTCCGCCAAAGAAACATATGCAGGATGGTGGGTTACCTTCTTGGAAAATAAGATTCAATATATTAAACTCCTGCTACCTCAAACAATATTATTAATGGCAGGGGATTTTAATGCCAGGATGGGGAATTATCAGGGAAAGGAAATTAGATCTAATGAAGGGGGGGTCTGAGGGAACTCTCCCCACCATGCGGGATGGGAGAACAAACTTTGCTGGCAAACAACTGTGACACTTTCTAACTAATAACAGTTGGAGCCAATTGAATGGGAAGGTTCTCCCAGACATCCGTGGGCAACTGACCTTCTATTTAAGTACAGGTGCTAGCACGACAGATTATATGTTGCTAGAACACGAGCATTGGCCTATTTACCAAAGATTCCAAGTAACGTATAGAACAGAAAGTGACCATCACCCCTTAACAGCTCAGATACCTCAGGGACCGCCTCGCCCACCGCGCCCCGGAGCGGCTCCTTCGGTCTGCCGAGGGTACCTTCTTGGAGGTCCCCCACGTTAAGCGGGGGGCCACAATGGAAAGGGCATTCTTGGTGGCTGAGCCGCGTCTCTGGAGCTCCCTACCAGAGGAGGCCCGCCTGGCCCCAAGCCTGTTAGTATTTCAGCAAAAATGCAAGACCTGGTTGTTCGTCCGGGCCTTTGGGGAAGGGGGTGGGTAGTTGATTTTTATTCCCCTATCCCAAGTCATTTATACCCCAGGCCCTGTTTTGTGTTTTTTAAATGTTTATATGGTATTTTTAGTATTTTGGATTGTTTTAAGTTGTATTTTATGACTGGAAGCCACCCCGAGCTGTGTTTTAGGAGGGACGGGGTACAAATTTAATAAATAAATAAATAAAATAAATAAATAAATAAAGTGGGCAAGAATGCACAGAAACAAGAGACCGAGGGGATAACTCGGAGGCGAGTAAAGTGGTCAAAAGAATTTGAGGATAAAATAAGGGATATTCTTAGTAGATTTAAGCAGAAAATAGAGCAGGAGACCCAAAGTGAATTTGATGTTGTGCCTGGGAAAATTGTAGTTAACTATCAGGACTTAGCAGGGTGTCTACAGAACATATTGATGGACACCAACAGCAAAGAGAAAGGCCCTAGATTTCACCAGGATTGGTTTGATGAAGAATGTATGAAGGAAAAGAAGAGACTGATTGAACAAATGAGGGACTGCTTAGAGATGGGTGAAAAGGAGTTCAGGATAGAAATAAGTGTCGCAAAAAAGAAATATAAGCAGCTGCTATTAAAAAAGAAACAAGTTTTCCACAAATGAGGTGGCAACAGTTGAAGCTGGCAGCTGAAAGAAAGGACTCTAGCACCTTCTGGAGGATTGTTGCAGGGAATTGCAGAAAGAGAATGGCAATTCCGGATGCCTTTATAACAGTATCTGTTTGGAAGGACTGGTACAGTGAGAAATTTGGGGTGGTAATTGGGAAAAAGGAGAAAGGTTTGGAGGAGGTAGACTTACGAAGGGAGAAAAGGGGAAAACCACTGTCAGAATATAAGATATCCAGTGAACAGGTGGAATATCTTATTAAGGATTTGAAGTTAGGGAAGGCCCCAGGACAGGATATGCTCCCAGAGGAACTCTTTAAAACCTTTCAATCATTTGGGCCAAAATACTGAAAGATACTATAGGTAGTGTAGTTGAATTTGATAGGGGTCGCCCTCCTGGAAACAAAACATATTAGTCCCCATCTATAAAAAGGGGGACAGGAAAAACCCCAGAGCATACAGACCAATCAGCTTAATTGATCTCCCATCTAGAATTTATGGTAAGCACCTCTTGGAACATATAGAAAATTGGACCGAGAAAGAAAGTTTATTGGGCGAGAAGCAAACGGGGTTTGGGAATGGATACTCGTGTATCAATCAATGTTTCTCCTTGTTCCATTTGCTGGACAAATACAAATGCGCTGCCAGGTCACCGCCCCCTTGTCTGAGGATGGAGGGAGCCCACATCTCTCCCAGGTGATGGGGGGATGCCCTACGGTTGGAATTTAACACCCTTACCCCAAGGTGGCTCGAAGAACATGCCTCCCACCCCTCCTCGGTGTGACCAAGACTTGCTCAAGAGGGGCAGGCCCTGGAACAACACGCTGCCCCTGCAATGCCAACACATGTACCTGCAAATCCTGCACTGTCTCTGTGAACCCACCTGATCCCCCTCAGGATTAACCATAGGGGGAGGTTCTCTTAACTGTGGGGCATTACCCAAAATGTGAGGCGCTTCCCCAAACCTGCTGGTGTGACTCTCCCCCCTCTTGCTGCCCCTCCCTGGCATTGCACCAACAGTTCTTACTAGGGGTGGAACTTCACCCAAAAAATGGATACCGGTTCCCAAAAACCTGGTTTACCGGATTAGAACCGGTATACTGGTACCGGTATTTTTCCATTGATTTCAATGGGGAACTGTCCCCATTGGCAGTGGCGGTGGCGGCGGTGGTGGCAGCGATGGTGGCAGCAGCAGCGGCGGCAGCTGCATGACGGTCCGGAGGCTTCAGCGCTGGCTGGCTTCAGCGCTTGACTAGGCCTTCCAGGGAAACCTGGAAGTTCCCCAGAAGGCCTAGTCAAGCGCTGAAGCCAGCCAGCACTGAGCCTCCGGACCGCTGTGTAGCCACCGCCACCGCCGCCTGGAGTGCAAAAGGTAGGCGATCTCTGGGTGGGGGGGTAGGGTGATTCCCTGGGATGGGGGGTGTTAAACCACCCCCCACCCCAGGGATCACCCTAGTACCTGCTGGTGCGGTCTTTGGGTCGCTGCTGCTGGCACGGCGGTGGCCCAGAGCCCGCACTAGCAGGGACTTTGGCTAAAAAAAATTCTTTAAAAATCCAGGCTGGGCAGGGTGGGTGGGGGGTGTCCCCCACTTCCACCTGCGCAGCCTGAAAGGGGGGAGGGAAACATTTGTTTTTCTTTCTTTCTTTTACATTGCGGCCATTCATTTCAATGGCCACAATGTAAACAAATCCGGTATGGGGGAACCGGCATCAGTACCCCCAATAACCGGATTAATCAGATACTGCCGGTACAGCAAAATACTGGCAGTATCAGATACCGGGGGAACCAAACTTCCCACCCCTAGTTCTTACCCTAATGAGAAAGTCCACCCACAATGGAGGGACACCGTAATGCCAGCCCAACCCAGAGCAACTGCTCTTACTCCAATGGGAGGGGCACAAGCAAACTTGAAACCATGACCCAGCTCTAATGAAAGAGGATCAACAGGTGACACAATCCAACCCACAGTGCCTCTCAACTGTGAAAAGGAGGGAAGGGAAGGGGAGCATACCTCACCACATATTTTTTTTATGAAGTTTCATTTTTCTTTTATCTATATTTTAATTTTTATTTTAACTTATTGTTGTTTCTGTGCTGTAAACCACCCCAAGATGCTGTGGGCATGAGGGGGCGGCTAGGAAATGAAAATAAATAAATAAATATAAATAATCTCTCCTCACTCCCCACCCGAACTCTCACTTCTCCCCCCTTTTTTGAAAAATATATTTTTTTAACCTGACCAGGGAAGTGAATACCCAAAGTCAGAGTTCAAAGAGCCTCTGTCTCATGCTACCACTCATTCAGCCCTGACTGCGCTACAGCCCGCTCCAAGCTGGGCAGGGCTATTTAACTCAGGGCACCTCTCGCACTAACAATGAGTGTGCCTGAGCCCTGAGACGAGGGAATTTCCACCCTTGCTGGAGCCGCCTTCTCTCATTGCCTCAATGGAGGGTGTAAACCCTGCCCCACCCCAAGTGCAGAGCAGACTTCCAATTCTTTACTTCTCTCACATTCAGTGCCATTCTACAATCCATTTACAATTGAGTTAGGGACCTTGTTACAACCTCAATATATTTTGCAGTGTAGCCAAGGCTTTGCCGGATTAGAGAAATCTGTAAATATCTCATTCCTGCTACAAAAACAGAACTGCAATAAAGGAGGCTCAATGACCACTGTTCTGAAACCATATCCCATGACTCTGGCATGATTAGGGTGGTCTCCTTCCAGGAAGCTTTGACCCACAGGGGGCGGCAGGGCCATGTCAGAAGAGGATGGACAAAATAAACCTTTCCTGCCCCCTTCAGACATCATGATGCTCTGCAGGGGACAGGAGCATGTCAGAAAGGGGAAGATGCAAAGGGGCTCTCTCACCTCTTTTGGAGGTTGCCATACTCTCAGAGTATCATAACACTCTGCAGGGAGTGTAGCCATGTCATAAATGGGGCAGGACAAGGGGGCTGTCCCACCCCTTTCTAACACAGTCATGTGTGAGACACTGCAATGCTGTGAGCATCTTTACCCCTTTTCCATGAGGCCCTGCCCCCGCTACCTCCGTAAGCTTCAGTTTCTCCAGATACCTCTGTGTAACACAGAGAAATCAAGACTTCACCTCGAGATAACAGGTTAAAACCTGGAGATTCAAAAGCCAAAGGACTGGTAACCCTAGTCATGATTGGCCTTCTATTACTGGAAAAACTGATAATGTCGATCAATAGACTTCTACACACCACGCAGTGTTTCTATTACTGCAAGAAGGTGATGACAAAGCACACATGGCACACAGCAAAGATTCATGCCATCTCTGAAGCGCTTATGAATGAGTAAGTAGTGTCAGACTACAGCATTGCCAATGCCTGCCATGATTCAGAGCACCTGGAACTCAGAGGCCTCATCATAGCAAAGCCGGCATCCTCCATCCCAATAACACACTCTTGCACTATTTATAGCTCAGTCATACATAAAACATGCATCCTCTCCAATACAGAGTCAGCTGAATTGATAGGAAGGTAAAGCAGCAGTGTCTGCGTCTGAAGCTCTTTGTTCCCATCCTTTCAAGAGCCCTTCTTTTATTATTACGTTTAGCTGTTCAGTGCAGCAGGCTGAAAGGCTTCTGCTTTAACAACTGATATAATCTTTTTTGTTTTGGTACCCAGGAGTACAAGTGCCATCAGTCGTTTCTTCCAGCCGGATGGCTCTCAGTTCTAATTTTATTATTTTCTTAGACTTTTCCTGCACTCGCATTGCTGGCACTGCTCTGTGGATGGGATAAAGAAAACAATTAAACCAGCTAATCTTGAGCTCTGTTATTCTTTTCCTTTGTTCTCCCCTATTCCTTTAGCATTTGTATGCAGCCCTCAAGCCCAGATGAAGAACATGCACTAAACATTGGTAAACTTCCTTCAGTCAAAACTTTGTAACAAGAAAAAAGTTTAAAATGCAGTTTCAATTGCATCTTTTTTTCCATCAAGACTATACATTTTTGCCTCAAATCCAAATTTCAGCATTTTTAATAATAATAAAACAACAGCAACAACCATTTTTATAATGACCCCCTGCCTTCATGGCACTCAGAGCACTTCACATTTTACATAAAAGTAAACACAATATAAACAAACAATTTAAAACAAGTAATTTAGAACAATATTTTAAAAATTGTAAAATAGGGGAAGGAAAAAGGGAGGACAGAGTACATTAAGGGAACCAGCAGTGGATTCTAAAAGCACCTAGAAAATAAACATGTATTCAGGGGCTTTTCAAATGTAAGGAGGGAGGAACTGAGATGAACATCATGGGGAAACAAGTTACACACCAAGGGGGCCACAACAACAAAAGTCCAGTCGTCCACCAATTTAAGATGTGATGGCAGAACCCTCAAACAGCGGGTGGTTCATGAGCGCCGATACCCATCAGTGTGAGGCTCCAGAAGAAGGTTTCAAATATAGCCAGGGCCTAAACCATCCAAGGCCCTGAAAACCAGCAGCGCAGTCTTAAACTCAATCCGTCATTCTACGGGCAAGAGGCAAAAAATGTAAAAACAAAATTCCTGTGGAGATTAAGAACCTTTTTGCATGGGCCATGATGCAGTGGGGGGGGGAGCACAGTCCATGTGTGATGGGTGTGGGGTGCGGGGAGGGTGTAGATGGGCACACACTCATCTACATGCACGGAGCAACTGCCATTTTTGCCGGTTGCTCCCTGCTCCATGCGGGGGGGGCGGGAATGGGTGGAGGTGAGTGTACATCTGCATGCACAGGAGAACGCATGCACACACCCACCCACTCACTGTGGGACTTACATGAGATTCACCCACGCACAAACACCCAGATTTCTAGGTGTTCCATGCATGGGTGCCGGGCCTAAGTATCTTCACTTGAAATCTTGAAAATGGTCCGTTTTAATTTTATTATTTTATTTTTTTGCAAAAATGAAATGGAGAGGAGGAAAGCTCAAGCTGGATAGTATAGTATAGCCTCTCATATACAGACTTTTCTTCATATGCTTTATGAGCCTTCCATGATCGGGACACTTCTCTAATAGATAAAATGCGTATTATAATTTCTAGAGTGCTTTCACCGTGCTTTAAAATCCATTTACAGTTCACCCCTACAAGCAACCTTGTGAGAAAGATGGGAAACAGACATATCACTGGGTGATGGGTGGGGAGGCACTTGTATAAAAACACCCACTGTATCTCAGCCTAAGTCCACGGCTAAGATGGGATTTGAGTCCTGGTTTCCCAGGGCCAAGTTCAGCACCTTATTCATTAGGCTACATTGGATCTCTATGCATCCCTTGTGATCTCAGTATAGAAGGTTTCACTGTAAGAGATGGGAGAGAGAGAGAGATTGGGCCAGAAAGGGAAGAAAAGAGAAAATAACAAAGATGAAAATAGACAACTTCAATAGTAGGCATGGGCGAACAGATCGCGGTTCGTGTTCGGCCGTTCGGTTCGGTCGCATTCAGTTCGTGTGTTCGTGTTCGGTCGGATCGCGCGTTCGTGTTCGCCCGTTCAGTTCGGTAGCGTTCGGTTCGTGTGTTCGTGTTCAGTCGTTCAGGCAGGTTGCGCGTTCGTGTTCGGACATTCGGTTCGTTCACGATCAGGTTGTGCGTTCGTGTTCGGTCATTCGGTGTTCGGGTGGCTCACGCGTTCACGTTCGGCCGTTCGGCCAGAAATATCGTGAGATCGCGGGAAGCCCTAAAATCGCGCTGGAAACAGGAAATTTGTGTGCGTGTGTGTGAGTGAGGCGAGAGGGTGTGTGTTTGTTTCGGTGGCTGCTTGTTAGTGTTTTGGTTGAGATTTTGTTGGTTTTGGCTGTGCTGTGTGTTTGGGTGGGTTGGTGTGTGTTGCAGTGACTGTGGTGTGTGGTGTTGTGTTTAAAAAAAAAATAAATGAAGAGATTTTACCAGGGTGGCCGCAT
>QEPC01008200.1:706499-731624 GCA_003113815.1 Sphenodon punctatus
CATAAGCTAAAACAGTTGATACAGAGGGGTTACAGAAATGAAAAGTAACCTAACGCATCCTATTCTATACTGAGTGAATCTCTCTTTAAAGCTCACCCTACAGAAAGTCCATTCTCAGTCAGTGATGTAGAATGACTGGGCACTGATCTCTTAGTTGGTAGAAAGCAAAGTCTTTCCTCTCAGTCCATAGTTCCAGCAGTCTCTTTCCTGGCAGAATAGGGTGTTCTCGGTGGCCATGCCACGCCTTTGGAACTCTCTCCCAGTGGGGGCCCGTCTGGCCCCGGACCTACCAGCTTTCCGAAGGAGTTGCAAGACCTGACTGTTCTGTCAGGCATTTGGTGAGGGAGAGGGGTGAGGGGCGGGTAGGGGTGGGGGTTGGGTTTTATTCAGTCTTTTTTATTGATGTTATATTATGTTTTATGATTATCTCTGATGTTGTTAGCCGTCCCAGGTTGCCTGTGGCAAGAGGGGTGGGGTATAAATTTTTAAAATAAAAAAAATTAATTAATACATCATTCTCCCCTAAATGAATCACTGCGCCACTTCAATAGCCTGAGAAAAATTGGCATTAACTGCGCCCATGAGGGATGCACATGCATGGGAGCTGAGCAGACGTGGTTTCCCATTCCCAGCACTCCGCTCACCCAGGCCACAAACTTCACCAAATAACAAAACAAAAAAGGGACCTGAAGGTAAAATTGTTTGGGGGAACATGGAGAGAAACAAAGGAGCCCCAGAAAACTAGCAGAACAGGGCTGGAATGGAGAAATTCTGCCAACCCAAGGTGGTGGCAAATCTCCCCTCCCCCCCAGGTGGAGCGTGATGGCAAAATGGGTGCCAAAGCATGCCAAATGGAAGAGTTACCAAACCCTGAAAGGGAGGATAGAATTTTACAAGCTGTTTCAGAAATAAAGGCAGGCTTGGCAGCAGCAGACCAAGCTAGAGACCACATGCTCTCAGAAATCATCAAACTGCAACAAGCATTGGAGCAAGGGAGGAAGAAAACTGAAGCCCTCAATAAGAGAGTTGGGGCTACAGAAAACAGAATCTCAGAACTAGAAGACAGATCCCTTGCAATCCAGGACAACCAAGCAAAGGTCTGGGAAGCAGTTAAAAACCTCCAGAATAAAAGCGAAGATCAAGAAAATAGATCGAGGAGATTAAATCTGTGCTTCACAGGAATCACCGAAGGACTTGAAGAGGGAGACACAAAACAATTGATATGGAAGATCCTAGCAGCAAACTTCCCTCAGGAACCAGACACCCACATACTCAAACTTGGAAAGGGCTCACAGAGCGACTAGACCAACACCAAAAGAGGGAGAATACTTCAGAGCAATCATTGTGAAGTTCCTAAAGTACCAAGACAAAGAAAAAATCCTGAGACTAGCAAGGAAAAAACAACTCTTAGAATACCAACACTCCAGGATTAAAGTGTTCCCTGACTATGCTAGCAAAACCATGACCAAAAGAAAGAGATGGACAAAATACTTCACTGAGCTTAATGAAAAAGAACTTAGTTCTCAACTCTGGTTTCCTGCCAGAATGACTGTGCTAAGGTTAAACAAGTTACAGTTGGATTTACATTAAGATATTAAGACATTAAGATATTAGTCAAAGGATTCAGTATTAAAGAGATATATAGTAGTACAGACAGGGAATTCAAAAATTTTCACATAAAATATGGCTGAAAAAATAAAGACTTTCTCTTTAAATGTAAGGGGATTAAATGAGCCCATTAAGTGCAAAAGAGTCAAAAAGCTCATGAAAGAAGTAAATGGTGATGTCTGTTTTTTACAAGAAACCCACCTAATAGAAAAGGATGTACTCAGGTTCAAAGATAAGTATTTGGGAGAAGTCTTTGCAGCATGCGCAAAAACAAAGAAGGCAGGGGGTATTAATAGGAATCAATGCAAATAAAGCCTTCAAAACTAAAAAGGTGTATAAAGATAAAGAGGGCAGGCTGTTGATTTTAGTAGGGGAATTGGAAGGGAAAACTGTCGCACTAGTAAACATATATGCCCCGAAAGAGGGTACATATGAATCTTTTCGCAAACACCTTCCACTTGTGGAAGAAATGGCAGAGGGACTGTTACTAATACAGGGAGATTTCAATGCCTTTTGGGGGGGGAAATGATCACTCAGGAAGAAGAACACCCCAAAAGTTGCAGGAAAACCTACACACCTTTTTAAAAGTGAATGCCCTAGAGGATGTATGGCAACATCTATACGAGAGAACTAAAAGTTTACACTATTGCTCAGTAGTCCATAATGTGTACACTAGAATAGATCACATATTTATGAACAAAACTGAGCTAAATAGGTGTAGGGCGTGCAACATAAAACCCATCATATTGTCTGATCATGATGCAATAGTAGCAGAGCTTCTTTGGAATGACAGGGACACCATTGAGCAAAATCAGCACTGGCAACTAAATAGGGGACTGCTTAAAAACCAGCTCTTTTTACAATAAGTACAAGAGGAAATTAAAAATTATTTTGAATTAAACATAGATACTGTAAATACAAAAGCACTGGTATGGGACGTAGCGAAAGCTGTGCTCAGAGGAAAAATGATAGCAATAAAATCTACAATTTGTAAAACAGATAGGGAATACAATAAGGACCTACACATGAATCTGAAAGCTCTAGAGCAAAAAAATAAAGAAGCCCATCAAAAAATTTGGCACAGGAGATTTCACAAATCAAAGAACTTAACATGAAAGAAGTATAAAAAACCACGGCACAACTTAAACGAATAAGAGGATTTTATTTCACATATAAAAATAAGACAGGAAAGACATTGGCCAACTAGGGATGGGCGAAAGCAGTTCGGAAGTTCGGAGTTCGGCCCGAACTCGAACCCAAACCCAAACGCGAACATACCGAACAAACCGAACACCGAACGGCGAAATGGCCGAACAGTTCGGTCAGTTCGGATCACATTCGGATGAGTTCGGGTGGCAAAAAAAGGTTCACTGGAAGGTCAAACATTACAGGGAGGTGTCAGTCACTGAGGAGCAGACTTCCAGGCACCAGGGGTGGAGAGGCTTGCAAGAAACGAAACTAATTATCTGCCTCCCCCCTTCCCAACACCTTCTGAGCTAGTCACTGTTCCTGAACAGCAGGTGTTGAGTAGGATTTTTAGATTGCTTTAAGTTTCATTTCACTTTTGTAATGAAATGAAACTTAAACCATAAACTGAAACCTTGTGTTATGCACTGTACAGACTCATTGAGTATGTAATGTATGTATTTCACTACAGACTCCTCTTCTATTTGTGATTCCCCCCCATCCCATATATATGGGATGTATATATATCCATATATATCTATATATATATCCATATATATGTATGGATATAGATATGGATATGGGATGGGGGGGATAGATAGATAGATAGATAGATAGATAGATAGATAGATAGATAGATAGATAGATAGATAGATAGATAGATAGATTAGATGAAGACAGTTGTAGGAGTTAGCTTAGTGATAGAGATAGCGTTAGTGATTTAGTTTTAGTGTTTGTAGGAGTAGGTCTGTGTACTTATTAGATAATCCATTTACTTCATAGCATTTAGAATAGTTAATAGCAGTTAGATTTAGTGTAGACAGATATATATAATATTAGATAAAAAAATAAGAAAACCCCATATAAAAACCAAAAAACCAAATAAAGAACAAAAGAAAACCCAATAAAAAAACAAAAAACCATATAAAAAAAAACAAAAAACATAACAACACTTCCCGAACGACTGAACAGAACAGCTGAACAGCCGAACAGAACAGCCTAACCGAATGGCCTGTTCGGACGAATGAACCGAACAGCCAAACCCGAACTCGGCGAACGAACCGAACGAACGAACCGAACGGACGAACCGAACGAATCCGAACCGCACGAATAAACCAAACGGACGAACTGAACGCAGCCGAACCGAACGGCTGAACCCGAACCGCGATCTGTTCGCCCATCCCTATGGCCAGCCTAGTAAAAAAACAACACAGCAAATCATATATAGCAGCCATCAAAACAGCCGATGGCTTGAGGATCGAAGGAGACAATCACATTCAACAGGCTTTCTTGCAATATTATAAAACACTGTACTCCACAGCATTGCCACAACCTGAAAAAATAAAAGAATTTTTAGACAGGTATATACTGCCAGTTAAATGCTGACCAGCTTAAGTTTCTTAATAGACCTCTATCCACAGAGGAAATAGTGGACACCATAAATAACCTACCAAATAACAAAGCAGCAGGCCCAGATGGCCTCCCAGGGGAGTTCTATAGAAAAATAATAATAGTGCTTTACTGGCTCCACAGCTGACAGTAACGTATAATGAAATACTGACACAGGAGACAATGTCTGAATCTTTCTACGAGGCCCACATCACCCTAATACCAAAACCAGGGGAAACTCCTGACAAATGTGAACACTACCGCCCTATCTCCCTACTCAACATAGACTTTAAAATATTTTCAAAAACCCTTGCAAATAGATTTGTGGCTATCATTGGGGAACTGATAAACCCAGACCAGGTAGGCTTCATTCCAACTAAATTAGGTACAGATAACGTGAGAAGGGTGATTAATTTAATATATCATTTAAACACTACCGGAGGGTAGGCAGCGGTGATAATGCTCGATGCAGAGAAAGTCTTCGATCGCACTGAAATAAAATGTCTAATATCAATTTTTTAAAGAATGCAATTTGGAGGATCCTTCATCAGATGGATACAAGCCATTTACCAAAAACCAAAATCAAAATTAATAGTTATTAATAACCATCTTTTGGAGGCATTCCCCCTATCAAGAGGCACCAGACAAGGCTGCCCATTGTCGCCCCTTTTTTTCAATCTAGTACTGGAAGTGCTAGCAATAGCTATATGACAAGAAGAGAAAATAGAAGGGATATGCATAGGTAAACAAGAACACAAGATAGCAATATTTGCAGATGATACTGCACTGTTTATTGGAAACCCAGTAAAATCAGGCCCACCCTTATTAAAACTGATAAACAAGTTTGGAGAAATCTCAGGATACAAAATAAATAATGATAAATGAGACCCAATTGCAACAAGTTAGAGAAATCCTCCCCTTCTCGGAGGAAAAAAAGGTAATAAAATATCTGGGGATAAGAATACCCAAACAACTAAAACTATTATTATTATTATTATTATTATTATTATTAATAATAATAATAATAATAATAATAATAATAATAATAATAAACATTTATATATCACCAGCAGTGTAGCTGGCACTTTACAAAGTAATAAAATAGACACGGTCCCTGCCCCTAGGGCTTACAATCTGAGAGACAGGAGCTGGGGGAGAGACATAGGAAGGGGAACAGAGGGAGAGACAAGGGGTCTAACATTCATGAAGATGTGAGGTCTCAAGTGCACGTACTTGGCTTGGTTACGATGAGAATGACAGCAGGCAGGTCCATGTGGCAAGGATAAGGGTAAACCGATCGTAGGTATAGGAATAGTGGCTCAGCAGGATAAAGAGTCAGACAGAGCAGAGCGAAAGAGGTGAGTTTTAAGGAGAGATTTGAAGGTATGAAGGGAGGGGGCAAGGCGGATGTGGACAGGGAGGGAGTTCCAGGCATGGGGGGCAGCAAGTGAGAAGGGACGAAGGCACTTAGGGGAGCAGGAAAAGCGTGGAAGGGTGAGAGAAGGGACAGAGGAGGAGCGAAGTGCACGGGCTGGAGTATGGAGGGCGATAAGTGCAGAGAGGTAGGGGGAGCGAGGTTGTGAAGAGCTTTATAGGTGAAGATTAGGAGCTTGTGCAGGATTCGTTCAGGAAGGGGAAGCCAGTGAAGCGAAGAGAGGAGGGGCTGCACATGGTCGAGGTAGATGACCCTGGCAGCAGAGTTTTGGACAGAGATGAGGGGAGAAAGTTGAGACTGGGGAAGGCCAGAAAGAAGGAGGTTACAGTAATCGAGGCGAGAGATGAACAGAGCATGAACAAGAGTTTTGACAGACGAGACAGAGAGAAATGGGCGAATTTTAGCAATGTTATGGAGGGAGAAGCGACAGGATTTAGCAACAGAGTCAATGTAGGGTTTAAAAGCCACAGTCGCTAGAAGAAAGAAATGATACCAAATACAAGAGAAGCTTGCAGCACTAGGCATCAAATAACAAATCAGATATCCAGCGACATTCTCCTTCCTGCATATATTCTCCTTCCTGCATAAGGAACAACTTCGACATCAAGGCACGGGAAAAGTACATGACTACAAAGATGCCGGAGTTCGGGAATGATGGTGGGGAAGAATCAGTAGACCAGCCATGACAGAGGTGTGAAAGACAATATGCAGAACTGACAAAGGAACATTCCAAGACATTACAATGGCATTACAGGAAAGTGAACTATATATAATAAGAAGCTGATGCAAGTTGCACTGGGAGGGGGCCTGTCGGGGGGGACAGCGGAGTATAGCGACTCCATGGTTTGCCCCTCGAAGGTTGAGAGGGAGGGGGGGGAAGGATGGAGGGAGGTGGGAGGGGAGGACAGGGGGGGCACAAAGGGGTCAGGGACTCACAATAGCAGGTAGCTGCAGATTAGCAGGGAGAGTGCCTGGTCAGATGAAGGATAGAGGATATGGCTGAATTTAAAATTTGTACACTAAACTTTAAGGGCTTGAACTGTCCAACTAAGAGGAAAAAAACATGGCAATATTTAAAGCGGTTAAAAACCCAGGTGGCAGCACTGCAGGAGACTCACCTCCTACAGAAGAACAATGTCAGGGTTAGGGATAAATACTTTGAGCACATTATGTTCGCTAACACAAAGAAAAAAAAGGCTGGGGTGCTGCTAGCTTTTGCCCACTCACTTAATTTCATTAAGCAAAAAATAATTAAAGACCCTGAAGGCAGATATCTGATGGTCCAGGGGCTCTTGAGGGGTGATGAATACACTTTTTTGAACTTCTATGCCCCCAACACTGGTCAGGCAAAATTCCTGCAGAGAATGATAGAGTTAGTAAGACTGTCATCTCCTAATGACAGGAGATCTCAATAGACCACTGACCAACTTAGATAGGTCGGGGGGGAGGGGATATTTAAAAAAGGGCAGAGAAAAATGGCACATGATATCACTAAAGCACAACTGGTTGATATTTGAAGACTAAAACACCCAAGAGACAGGGAATACACCTTCTTCTCTAATAGACATATGTCTTACATGAGAATTGACTATATGTTCATGCATGATAAGGAGTGGGAACGATGCTGCAGCTCGGAGATTACCCCAGCCATATTTACAGACCACAGTGCAGTAACATCCCTAATCAGAAGAGGCCAACAAAAGACACACAAAACACACAGATGGTTATTAAATAAGGCATCTTTATTTAACCTTACAAATAAGGAAACTATCAAACAACAGATGGTGGAGTATTTCCAGCTGAACGATAATGGAGAGGTATCCCAGGCAACATTGTGGGAGGCTGCTAAGGCTTAAATACGGGGACAATATATACAACTGGACACCTGGAATAGAAAAAAGAGGGAAAATGAATTAAATGAACTGTATCTTAGACTTAAGCACTTAGATGGTCAACTGAAAGACAAGCCAACAAAGAATGGGATTAAAGAAAGAGCAGAGATAAGGGGATTGACTGATACAATGGAAACAGAGGCGGTGGTCAAAAAACTGCATTATACTAAACAATTCTATTACATTAAAAGAAATAAAGCAGATAGAATACTCTCCTGGATGATAAAAAAATGCAGAAAAAAGGCCCAGATAACCCAGATATTACACTCAGATGGTGAGAGGTATGTAGCAGGACAGGAGATGCAGGAGCAGTTTCTGCAATTTTATAAAAATGTGTATACTTCTAATACACCAAACAGAGAGGAAATAAATTCCTATCTAGAAAACTTACAAATACCCAAAATAACAGAAGCACAAAGGAAAATGCTTAACGAGCCCATTACCGCAAAAGAGGTAAAGGGAATCATTAAAGAGCTGCCCAAAAATAAAACACTGAGCCCAGATGGATTCATCCCAGAGTTCTACCAGGTATATGGAGATCTTATAACCCCCCTATTAAGTAAAGTATTAAACTTAATCAAAGACAATAAGGAAATGCCAGACATATTCTACATGACTACAATTACATTATGTCCGAAGACAGGGACGTCAGGAAAGGAATGCGGAGACTTCAGACCCAAGGGCATAGCTACCATTGGACAAACAGGGACATTCGTCCCGGGGCCCATACTGGCTGGGGGCCCAGTATCCAAGGTAGCTAAGCAACCCTCCCCTACACCCTTTTTTTTTTTTAATTTCCACCTGAGCTGGCTGGGGGCCCTTCCAGCTGTTGCATGGGCCCCCTCCCTGCCCATGGTTGCAACATTGTGTCTGACACAATGTTGCAACTGCAGGCAGGGAGGGGGAGAGGCCTCATTCAGCAGTCTGCATCAGGTAGGGTGGCTATACCTCCCCTTTAAAAGAGGAAGCAATGCAGCCCTGCAACATGTATTTTTCATAAGTGTCCTCTTTTAAAGGGGAGGTATGGCCACCCTAGCATTAGGTTAGGTCACACTCACAAGCCTCTCAGCTCAGCTTGCCCCCTTGGTGCTGCGTCATGAAGGAGGATTCCTCCTCACCAGTCCAGACCCAGTCCAGGCAGGACTGGCTCGAGGGAGGCCCAGCCCAAGTGGGAAGGTGCCTGGTGGCAGCGCCACTCAGTAAGGGAACCGTCGCTGGGCACCTTCTTGCTCCGGCGCTCGCCGCATCGAGCCGGACCAGCCCGCCCGACCAGCCTTCGGCCTCCAGGACTGGTCGGGTGGGCCGGGGCAGCAATGGCACTGCTGCTGCTGGCTGCGTTTGGCCCCAGCAATGGATGGGTCCAGCAACAGGTCACCAGTAGCACACCGCAGACTCTGCAGAGAGCAAGTAAGTCCCGAACACCAGCAGCCAAGCGCACCTAGGCCGGGCGATGGCTTCACCACCAGCAGGAAAAGAGAGGGGAGGGGCCCACAGACATTTCTTGTCCCTGGGCCCATCCCAAGCTAGCTACGCCCCTGTTCAGACCTATATACTTGCTGAACATTGATGCAAAGATTTTTACCAAAATACTGGCCAATAGACCATAATTAGAAGCATTATAGGACCAGATCAGACCGGATTTATTGGGGGCAGGATGAGGATAGATAATGTTAGAAGGGCAATCAATTTGATTTATAAACTAATATGGATAAAAGACCAACAGCTATGATCTCTCTGGATGCCAACAAAGTTTTGACAGGTTAGAAAAGGACTTCCTCATAGCAACTCTGTCAAAGATGGGATTCTCGGGGGCCTATTTAGAATGTGTGAAAAGCATATATAAAAGACCGACAGCACAAGTAGTGGTCAATGGAGAACTGACGCCAGCCTTCCAAATAACGAGGGGAACAAGACAGGGATGCCCGCTATCCCCACTTCTTTTTGATATAGGGATAGAACCGCTCATAGTGGCCATAAACCATAATGATAAAATAACAGGGGTAGTGACCAAGGACACAGGGCACAAGACAATGGTCTATGCGGATGATATGCTCCTGTCAATCACTAATATACAAACTTCAATACCAGAGCTCCTGGCAGTACTAATGAAATTTGGATCCTTATCAGGGTATATGGTTAATACACAAAAAACACAAGTGATGATCCTTAATCAGGAGCAAAACAAGGGAGAGGGACTAGAAGTGTTAGCCCAATTTCAAATACAGAAAGATCAAATAAAATATCTAGGGATCCAGCTCACTAAAAACACCAGAGACCTATATAAAAAAAAATTACATACCGCTCATTCGGGAGTTTCAGGATAAGCAACACTCTTGGCATAGGTTGGGGTGTTCCTGGTTGGGTGAAAATCAACATAATTAAGATGCAACTGCTACCAAAAATCTTATATACTATACAAGCAATCCCAATCCAAATCCCAAAATAATTTTTTCAAAAAATGGACACGATAATGAGATTTTTAATCTGGGGGACGAAAATACCACAAGTCTGTAGGTCCATTTTAAAGACTGGATTGGAAAGCGGAGGCTGCAACCTGCCAGATCTGAGATTATATGGTATGGCCTCAGCGCTCCGAACGATAAAAGTCTGGTACAATGACAATAAAGAGCCTAAGTGGAGAAATTTGGAGTTAAGCATCTTAGGTATTCCCCAGGTGAAAGATATATTTGAGGGCATGGCGAGGGTCTCATTAAGGGAGCAGGAAGAGAAGGATCATCCTTTTGCAGGGGCTGCAATGGGGGCATGGCTCAGCCGTCAGAAAAAGTCTGAGATTATACAAGGCAAAACCCCTTACACCCCATTAGAGAAGGCAGGGCCCAGCTGGAACAGGAAAGAAAAAGAGACACTGAAGAGATGGGGCTGGGGGAGGGGGAAGGAATATATAGAGCCATGCATCTTTTTATACAGGACTCATTTAAAACAAGGGACACATTGGAAACTGAGCTTAAGGAGAAAATAGACTTCTGGATGTATTGTAAATTGCACAGTGCCATGAACAACTCAAGAGACAAACCCTGTTTCATTAGAAATCCTACAGGGCTGGAAAAACTTCTGTTTAACCAGATAGGACAAGGGCATTTTCTCCACCCTATACAGGTTAACGAAAGCCCTGCACCACCTCCCAGATGCAGGTTATATATCTAAATGGGCAGACTAATTAATGATAGCTATCCCATAGGATGACATGAAAAACATATGGGAACATATGACTGTGTGTTCCAGGTCTCTATTAGTAAAGGAACCACAAATAAAACTGATCCAGAGGTGGTATACTACGCCAGATGGAATAAATAGAGTCAAAAGTACTTATCCCCGACATGCTGGAGGAGATGCGGAGAGAGAGGGACATACCTGCATTGTTGGTGGGGATGTCCAAAGGTTGAAGTGTTCTGGAAAAAAATATGGAAAATTATTAATGACTTGTTAGAAATTTCTCTGCCATTCAGACCAGAGAGCCTTGCTGGGATTATACCCAGCTAAGACTCTTACCAGTCAGCAGAAGAGAACGTGCAGAAATCTCATTATGGCAGGAGTCCACACGATTGCCTCAGCATGGAAACATGCCAAGGGACTAACTAGACTTATCTGGCTGCAAAGATTATGGTATGTTGTCTCCATGGAGAGGATCACCACGTGTCTGGAAGATGATCTGAGCAGTTTTTACGATAAATGGGCACCATGTTGGACAGTGTTGACTCAAAAAATTTAAATGGATAAGTACACTCACTCGACCTGCTTAAATATACTAGTTTAAGGGGGAGGAGGGGAGGGAGGGGGGATGGGGGGAATAGGGTAGGGAGGGGAGGGTGGGGGGTGAGAGGGTAAAAATGAAAGGTGGGAAGTTGAGGACACCCACAAAGGAAATTATCAGCATGTTACAGTTGAACAGACCTTTCAGAAAGTTCTGCTCTGCTATACGTCAGGAATAGAGTGGTAAAGGAAATTCTACCTCTGTAAAGGTAAATAGTTGAATGTAAAATGTACATTTGTGTTTTCTTCTTTTTCTGAAAACAAATAAACATTTATTTTTTTTAAATCGCTAACATGATGAGCTTTCTAGAACCCTGCCTACTCCCAAGCTGCCTTGATCATCCCTCAAGTGCATTCATAGGTAGAAAACCTGCACACGGATCTGAGAACCCTGCAACCTTACTGCAAAACATGCTACGCAAGAGCTTGCCTGCTATTGTAGAGGGTAGTAGACCTCGTTCCCTTAACACAACCACATACCTAATAACAGAATTCTCAGGTATTGACCAAACAAATGGGCCCACCTCCTCCACTACAGATACCTGAAAATCCTCAAACACCCTGGTATAAGCTCTGAACATCAGCGGGGCGACCACCCCCTCACCCCAGCCAGTATATTCGGCAACCAAGGCTCCAAAGCTTCACAGGTATCTGCTTTGGCTCCTTGTTGGCTCCAGGGGCCAAAGTATGAAACCTCTCAACCTGGTAACAGGAAAGAGCATCTGCAATGCCAATATCCACTCCAGATACATGCCTAGCTCAAAAACTGATATTATTCACCAGACATTGCATCACAAACGCTCTAACCACCATGACAAACTTCAGATTTGCAGACTGTGCATTAACTATCTGCCCAACCACCATATTGTCACACCAGAAGTGAACTCTCCAATCCCTAAATTCATCCACCCAGATGTTAACTGATACTAAGATTTATTTATTTATTACAAAACTTTTACCCTGCCCCTCTTGATCCGGGCAGCTTACAACACAAAACAGATAAAAACATAAGAAACTAAAAACAGCACAATTAAAACACATTAAAAGGGAAGGCACTGAACAGTACATCCCCCCACAACCCACTCCCCTCATCCCATTTCCCCCGCCAAACGCCTGACAGAATAGCCAGGTCTTACTCATACGCCAGAAGGAAGGGAGGTCTGGGGCCATCCGGGCCTTCACTGGGAGAGAATTCCACAGCCCTGGGGAAGCCACTGAAGACACCCTCTCCATAGTAGCCCCCCAGGCCACATGGAGGACCTTGAGAAGGGCACTCGCAGGAGACCACAGGGTTGCTCCAGAGCACGGGGAGTAAGGTGATCCCACAGGTACGTCGGGCCGAGACCGTGTAGGGCTTTATAGGTCAGCACCAACACCTTGAACCAGGCCCAGAAGACTATAGGCAGCCAGTGCAGAGCCCAGAGCACTGGTGTAATGTGCTCATGGCAGCAACCCGACCCCATAAGATAGAGGAAAATTCTAGGAAAGTGATGTCCACCTCCAGTAAAAACGTAGACTGCTGAACAGACACTCCATTATACCTCTGCAGAAATACCTTCCAGACCATTTTTCATGCCCTCTGACACCCTGACATGGTGATGAGGTTTGGTTAAGCCAACCGTGGCACTTGTCAGCCTGGAACAAAATGCCCTCCCTGGAGCTACTACCCTGCAAGCAAAATTCAAATGACCAACAACAAACTGCAGCTCCCGCCATGTTACTTTCTTACTCAAACTGATGTCCCCAAACAACTCTTTCAGTCTTATCAATTTATCATCAGGAAGCCAACAAACTCCTGTCACAGTGTCTCTCTCAATTCCCAGATACGTCTGCTTCTGGGCAGAACCTTCAGTTTTTTTAACTTTGACAAAGGCAGCCCACTACATCCTTGAAAACTTCCAGTAAAGCCTGACCTTCACCCGTGTCAGCCCTGCCAAGTCATCAAGGTATTTCCTCACAAATGACACGTCTGCCTGCCTGCCTGCCTTTTCACTGCCCAATTCAGCAATGAGCTGAATTGATCAAATGCTGAACAGGAAATGAAGCACCCCATGAGCATCACCCTGTCAAAAAAAAAAAGGCTCCTTAAAAATGAAAACCCAAGAAGTTAAAGTCCATGGGGTGAACTGGAAGCAACCTGAAGGCTGACTTCACATTGGTCTTGCCCAGCATGGCACCATGTCCTCTAGCTCTAAATAGCTCCACCTCTGAGTCAAAAGATGCATATCGAACTGAGCACAAGCCCGGGTCAATCCCATCGTTGAATAAACTCCCTCTCAAATATGCGAGGTGTTGGATCAATCTAAACTCACCTATGGCTTTCTTGGGCACTATCCAAAGCAGAGATATTCTCAAATTCAGACTGGGAAGTTCTGAAATGGGCCTGCAACTCACTTCTTTCTTGATCTTGTCCCCCACCACTACCTCCAGACTTTACCGATCTCAAATTATCCAATACTGTATGAACTCTCTCGCCCTCAAAAGGAATATGGAAATCAAATTGAAAACCATCCAATAAATACTCCCTGTCTGGAACTACAGGTTAATCGACTAATAACTCCTATAAAAAAATTGAGATTGATTGGCGATGATGCCTTATGCCATACTACCAGATCCAGCTCCTTCCTGCCCCAGTTTTGCCTGCACTCAGTCATTGCTCTTTTTTCCTTTCTGGTTTCTACAGCTAAACCCCCATGCTGGCTCCCGTAGTACTTGCACTTGTGCCTAAATGGATAGTTGTCACAAAAACACCACCCATCAAATCCCAACACACCCCTTTTGTCGCATCCTGCTGCCCGGTGGAAATAAATTGCCCACTGTCTGTCCTTAGCCTGGCCAAAGGTCGCAACAGGCACATAAACGCAAACCAAAGTTCTTGGTCAGCCACCTCCCATCTAAGATATGGGGCCAACAATGCCCTAGCTCTAAACTCCTCAACGTACAATAATCAAGCCTCTCCCACATAAATATTTTTTGCCCTGTGAATAAGTCCTTGTATTTAACCAGGAATGATGAACGCTGAGGGCAAGCATCTACCACTATTCCCATAAAGATAGTGTAAGCAGAAAGTCAGTTGTCCCACCTTCATCTTCAGCTTCCTGTGCCCCTTCTCTTTTTATTTATTTATTTTTATTTATTTTATTCAGCTTTTATTTATTTTATTTATTTCCTCCTTGTCCAATGCCTCCTTAACAGTTTCCCTATTAAGCAGGGGGAATATGTTTATGTACTCCCCCCTTGGGATTTTTTTCCTGGTAGACAACTAGAAACAAGACCCCAATGGCCTAGAAACACTAGCACAGGGTTGCCTCACCTGACTAGATGCTTCACTTAACCCAGCTTGCTGCTTTACCACCCCAGGTGTCATCTACTGACCTACTGAAAGTGACCAATCGGATCCCTTGCTCTTCACAACTGATTGGGCCTTGCCATGCCCTAGAACCTGACCCCAAGCTTGCAGAGGATTCACCCCGCAGGAAAGCTGCAGTTCACAATACTACCCCACCCACCCCTCATCTTACCTACTATTACAGTGCCAGACGCTGAAGCAGAACTCCCTGCAGGTGCAAGGGACTGCTGAGAAACTTCCACTACCAAAGCTGACAACTGGCTCAAACTCGATTGACCTGGAAGATATGAAGAAACCGCCATCTCGCTAGATGATGCTAAAGTTGGGTGCAGGGAGCTGCTCCGATACCCCCATTCCCTGAACTGTTCCACCAACAAAGGAATCGGAGAAGAGACTGAAGGACAAGGAACCTTGAGAAACAAGAATCCAAGAAGAAGTTCCCTTCGCCGCGGGTAATCCCGGCGACGGGGCAATTTCCGTGCCCCCGTCGGGGACACAGAGAGAAGGAAAGCCGGCGGCGGGCGCGGCGTGATCGGGCTAATGGGCCGGTTGCCATGGCAACCCGTTGTTGCGCGTACGCAGAGGAGCCGCGCCATGAATGCTAGAGCGGTACCCGCCCTTTGCAGGGAGGGCGGGGCCCGCGAGGAACAGCCTCAGTCGGCGTGAGGGCGCAAGGAGGCAGCCTCACCCTTCGTACTGTGGTTTTACTGGTTGCCATTAAGGAGCCGAAGGGGAATTTTGGCAACTAGCCTAATTTTAGGGTTGCTTGTTTCGCCCCTTTAACAGTGCGAAGTAGGTTAAATAGGTTGTTTGGCAACTTAATTTGGAACCAGATAATGATAAAACCGCCAATCACGAACTATAGAGACATGTGCAGGGTGAATTGGTAATAGCAAGATTGGATTTGAACGAGAAAAGGGATTGATCGTCGCACTTTGCGGGGGGTCCAGTATGCTACAGTAGGATAAATAGGTAAGAATAGGATAAGATGAGTCATCTCCTTAAGAGATGGGGAGGCGACACCCTGTGCGAAGGGAGAGCAGTACGCGCAGGGGTCATCAACCTGGGAGGCGTACCAGGTGATGCCAGTAAGTACACGCACGGTCTGCTGGCTTGGCGGGTACTCACCTCCTTACTCAAGCCCACCGTTGGGCCTGTTCCCTTTCGGCCAGAGCCAGAGTGCTGTCGAAGGGAAAAGTTGGTTGGTTAGTACTGACTAGGGAAGGTACATCCCGGTCAGTACACGTTAATAAGAATTAAGTAGCTAGCATACTGGACCCATATTGCTGGTGCAATCACCCACTGGCCTAATTGAATCTGTTGAAATAAAGTGCGGCCAAGTTTTAAACCATATACTGCCTCTGTGTCTCATTGGGGGGTGCGCCGGCAAAGCCCAGAGCTGCCAGAAGGCTGGGGAGCAGTCATGGCTACCCACTGCCGAGGATTTAATTGCAGTGAATTGGGTGAGGAAGTCACCACCTCTTGCTGAGAATTCAACTCCAAAGGGGTGGGCAAATAAGAAGCAGATAGTCTGCTGAAATGGCTGCAGACATCCATCCAATTAACGTGTCACAGCCTGGACAGGTACCTACATAGGACAGATGACAGGTCCAACATTAGCAGGTCCAACAGGAAAATGACCTAGACCTGCCAAAGAGAGAGCAGAAGGCCCAACCTGAGGCACAGTCACACCCAAACTAGGCCTGGAATCCCCCCCAGCAGGGGCCAGATGCATGGGCTCCAAGGGCACAGGTCACATTGCCTCACCTAAAGGAGGCCAAGCTGGCACAGGCTGCCCCCACCCATCCACCCACACACACCACCAACCAAGGAGGTAGGAGCTGCACCAGTCAAATTTGCAGGGGTACCCCCACCCCATGAGCGTCAACAGGCCAAACACCCCCAACTGCCTGGACACAGTAACCAGGCTGGTCGCCACAGAGTACATCAGCACCATCAGCTCCTCTCCTGGATCCACGAGCAATGTCTCTTTGGAGTAGGGACCCCAACTTCCCTCACCTGCACTCATGTCCCCCAAGGCACCAATTCCAGCCCACCAAGCAATGGCACTAGGAACTGTTGGCCATCCCCTCTGAATGCAGGAACCCCTTCAGAGGCTTCCCCACCAGCTCCTTCCTTCCCTTCTTGCCTGATATAGCTGAACAATCTCCCTCCCTCCCTCCGTCCCTCCCTCTCTTTTCCCCTATTTTTTAAAGGCTTTTCCTGCCCCTTTCAGAGTTCCAAAAAAACAAAGATCCTACACAGCACCAAAGGAATCCCTGCCGCCTAGCTACTCGTTGGGAACCACCGCTTCCCCCGCTGTCCAGGAACACAGCAAGAAGGCCTGATGAGAAGAGTTTTGGTTGAACCATGCTGCACTCAGCCGCCACTTCTTTATGACTGCCAGAGTCAGCTTCAGGGCAGAATAAGTAGCCCCCTCATTGGCTCTTCAGCCATCACATGACCCTGCTAGTGAAGGAAAAACTACAAGCAGCAAATGGCTGCCTATTCTAAATCTCCCTCAGCTTTTCTGCCTTCCTGCCCCGCCCCTTTTTTTTAGGGGAAAGGCAAGAAAGGAAATCAAAGGAAAAAATGTGTGTCTCCTCCACCACTCTTGCAAACCTTCTCCCGCTTTAATGTGGGAAGTCCAAATAATATTGTCACGGCTGCCCAAAACAGTAAGCAGCCACACTGCTGCATTTTGAACAAGCTGCAAACCATGTATAAGCGCCACTGGCAGCCCAGAGAAGACAGAGTTTAAAAAATCAAGCCTTGTGGTCATTAAAATGATCATTCAGTAAATAACAATTGGTAATCCGGTTAACTGAATAGCCTCTGGATAACCAGGTAGTAGCTGTTACTCATTTTTTCTCTATTACAAGCATATAAACTGGTATGCATTCAATCAAACCTTACTTCAGGGTAGAGGTGGGAATAAAATCTGATGCAAATACCTTATCTGTTGAATCTGTTCACTTTGAACTGAATCTGCCAGATTTGATATTTTATTTATTTATTTAATTATATTTATACCCCGTCCCTCCTGAAACAGCTCTGGGCGACTTACAATCTATTTAAAAACACTCATAAAGGACAACAATTAAAACAGGACCAAGAAACATAATAAATAATACAATAAATAAGGGTGAAGGGGAATCAAAAAAACCCTAACCCCCCCTAACCCCCCCCCTCCCCAAAGGCCTGAACGAACAGACAGGTTTTGAAAATTTGCCGGAATGTTAAAAGGCTTGGGGCCAGGCGAGCTTCCTCCAGGAGGGAGTTCCAAAGGTGCGGCCTGGTCACCGAGAATGCCCTCTCCATTGAAGCCCCCTGCTTAACACGGGGGACTTCCAAGAAGGTACCCCCGGCAGACCGAAGGAGCTGCTCTGGGACGCAGAGGGCGAGGTGGTCCCTGAGGTACGAGGGGCCCAGACCGTGAAGGGCCTTATAGATCAACACATTGGTTCATTCAGGTCAGTTTGCAATATCTGCCTAGCACTGCTGTGCATGTGCAATATACCAAATAACCTAACTAAACAAAACAAATGAAACAGACAAGCTTGGTGAACTGAACAAACCAAACCAAACTGTTCACATGCAGATAGTGCTCAGTATGGGTGGGAATTCCTGTTCTCCTGAGATCCAATATTGCCGGTATTTGGGTGTATAGGCTTAATTCAATAAATCCGATATTTACCTGTACCGGCATACCGGATTTTTAACATTGGCCGCGGTACCAGATTTTTTACATTGAGGCCATTGAAGTCATTAGCCACAATGTAAAAAATCCGGTACCGCGGCCAATGTTAAAAATTCAGTATGCCAATACCGGTAAATCTGGTACCAGGGAAATTCGATACCGGTACATCCGGTATTCTCCCTGGTGTCCCACCCCTAACTGCTCAGATATTTGGCTGCCTAGCTGAATGTGAGAATAATATTATCTGCAGATCAGAAGTTTTGATGTTGGAGCCGATCCCAAGCCCTGCAGATTCCACACACACACACGCATATGTGCGGTTTCCATGGGGCACAATTGCATGGGATCCATGGGGCTCGGGATCAGCCCTGTTGATGCCCTGGCCAACTACCAGCCTGTCTCTAACCTTCCCTTTTTAGAATGAGCTCACCCTTAAGATGTGACCTTCCTTTTTAGGGAAGGTTATTGAATAAGTGACTGCCTTGCTGCTCCAAGCACATCTTGATGCTATTGGATTTCTGGACCCATGTCAGGCAGGTTTTCATCCTGGGCATGGCACTGATACTGAACTTGTGGCCTTGGTTGATGATCTCTGCTTGGAAATCATCAGGAGACATTGTACTCTGTTGATTTTGTTAGATCTTTCAGCAGCCTTCAGGACTGGACTTAGGAATTTTGTGCCCCTAGGCCCTTCTCAGGCTGCTGCCCCCAAGCCATGCCCTGCCACAAGCCCCATCCACAAGCCAAGCCCCACTCCCATGCTGCATGTTCATGGGTGGGGGAGTCCCATGTGAATGACGCAGCGCACACACCCACAGTGAATGGGAGTGCATGCTTGTGCCCACCGAATGCATCCCCACTCACCCCCTACTTGTCATGCATGGAGCAACCAGGGAAAATGGCGGTTGCTCCGTGGGTGTGAATGAGTTGGGGGTGAGTGGGGATGCATGTGCGGCCATGTGCATGCCCCTCCCATGCACCGACACATCCACGGACCCCCCACCCGGCGGAGTCATGTAAAAAGGGCCTGTGAGGAGTTACTCAAAGAACAGAAGGTTGCTGCCTTGTAAATAAGGTTCTTCAAGATGGCTCCTAACATTCTCACAACACCCACCCTTACAGCCCCGCATGGAATTTTTTTCTTATATTCTTAGAAAGGATTGGAAGGAAGTGTCATTCTGAGGGAGAGTGCTTTTAGAGGAGCTCGAGACCATCACATGGTCTATTTCAATAGGGTGAGTATGCACAACCCAGTTGTGAAAATGTTAGGCACCATCTCAAAGAACCTTCTTTACAAAGCAACAACCTTCTCATCACTCACATGGGGAGGAGTTGTTTGTAAACAAACAGCTTTATCTCCCAGTCCAATCAGTGTCCAGCTGTTGCTGCTGCTGCTGCACTACTAGCAGCCAGCAAGATGGCAGAGGCAGGCGAGGGATGGGGACCCAGGCAGCAGGGATCGGATGTGGGCAGCAGCCTCTGGCCATGCAGAGAGAAAAAAAAATCAGAAAAGGTGGTGCCAGAAATTGCGGCCCCCCCCAAGAAAATGCCACCCAAGGCCCAGGCCTAGGCGGCCTACCCCTAAGCCAGGGCCTGGCGGCCTTTTGATACAGTTGACCATGGGGTGTAGTTGACACAGCTGTGGGATCTGGCAGGGGTGCACAGGACCACACTTGAGCGGTTTCACTCATTTATAGCTGGGAGAACCCAGAGGGTGGTGATGGGTTCCCAAAGAGCTCCATTTTGTTCCTGCTCCTGTTCAATGTGTGTCTGCCACCCCTGAGTGAGATCGTTAGAAGATTCCTTGAAACCCTTAAGATGAGATCCATTACCCATTTCCTGCAAGACAGTATGAGAGGAATCATTATATTCCCAGGATGTTGAGACTGAGGTCTCAGATATGTAAGAATGCTATTTTGATTTGTAAGAACATAAGAAGTGCCATACTGGGTCAGACCAATGGTCCATCTAGCCCAGCATCCTGTCTCCGACAGTGGCCAATCACAGTNAATGTTAAAAGGCTTGGGGCCAGGCGAGCTTCCTCCAGGAGGGAGTTCCAAAGGTGCGGCCTGGTCACCGAGAATGCCCTCTCCATTGAAGCCCCCTGCTTAACACGGGGGACTTCCAAGAAGGTACCCCCGGCAGACCGAAGGAGCTGCTCTGGGACGCAGAGGGCGAGGTGGTCCCTGAGGTACGAGGGGCCCAGACCGTGAAGGGCCTTATAGATCAACACATTGGTTCATTCAGGTCAGTTTGCAATATCTGCCTAGCACTGCTGTGCATGTGCAATATACCAAATAACCTAACTAAACAAAACAAATGAAACAGACAAGCTTGGTGAACTGAACAAACCAAACCAAACTGTTCACATGCAGATAGTGCTCAGTATGGGTGGGAATTCCTGTTCTCCTGAGATCCAATATTGCCGGTATTTGGGTGTATAGGCTTAATTCAATAAATCCGATATTTACCTGTACCGGCATACCGGATTTTTAACATTGGCCGCGGTACCAGATTTTTTACATTGAGGCCATTGAAGTCATTAGCCACAATGTAAAAAATCCGGTACCGCGGCCAATGTTAAAAATTCAGTATGCCAATACCGGTAAATCTGGTACCAGGGAAATTCGATACCGGTACATCCGGTATTCTCCCTGGTGTCCCACCCCTAACTGCTCAGATATTTGGCTGCCTAGCTGAATGTGAGAATAATATTATCTGCAGATCAGAAGTTTTGATGTTGGAGCCGATCCCAAGCCCTGCAGATTCCACACACACACACGCATATGTGCGGTTTCCATGGGGCACAATTGCATGGGATCCATGGGGCTCGGGATCAGCCCTGTTGATGCCCTGGCCAACTACCAGCCTGTCTCTAACCTTCCCTTTTTAGAATGAGCTCACCCTTAAGATGTGACCTTCCTTTTTAGGGAAGGTTATTGAATAAGTGACTGCCTTGCTGCTCCAAGCACATCTTGATGCTATTGGATTTCTGGACCCATGTCAGGCAGGTTTTCATCCTGGGCATGGCACTGATACTGAACTTGTGGCCTTGGTTGATGATCTCTGCTTGGAAATCATCAGGAGACATTGTACTCTGTTGATTTTGTTAGATCTTTCAGCAGCCTTCAGGACTGGACTTAGGAATTTTGTGCCCCTAGGCCCTTCTCAGGCTGCTGCCCCCAAGCCATGCCCTGCCACAAGCCCCATCCACAAGCCAAGCCCCACTCCCATGCTGCATGTTCATGGGTGGGGGAGTCCCATGTGAATGACGCAGCGCACACACCCACAGTGAATGGGAGTGCATGCTTGTGCCCACCGAATGCATCCCCACTCACCCCCTACTTGTCATGCATGGAGCAACCAGGGAAAATGGCGGTTGCTCCGTGGGTGTGAATGAGTTGGGGGTGAGTGGGGATGCATGTGCGGCCATGTGCATGCCCCTCCCATGCACCGACACATCCACGGACCCCCCACCCGGCGGAGTCATGTAAAAAGGGCCTGTGAGGAGTTACTCAAAGAACAGAAGGTTGCTGCCTTGTAAATAAGGTTCTTCAAGATGGCTCCTAACATTCTCACAACACCCACCCTTACAGCCCCGCATGGAATTTTTTTCTTATATTCTTAGAAAGGATTGGAAGGAAGTGTCATTCTGAGGGAGAGTGCTTTTAGAGGAGCTCGAGACCATCACATGGTCTATTTCAATAGGGTGAGTATGCACAACCCAGTTGTGAAAATGTTAGGCACCATCTCAAAGAACCTTCTTTACAAAGCAACAACCTTCTCATCACTCACATGGGGAGGAGTTGTTTGTAAACAAACAGCTTTATCTCCCAGTCCAATCAGTGTCCAGCTGTTGCTGCTGCTGCTGCACTACTAGCAGCCAGCAAGATGGCAGAGGCAGGCGAGGGATGGGGACCCAGGCAGCAGGGATCGGATGTGGGCAGCAGCCTCTGGCCATGCAGAGAGAAAAAAAAATCAGAAAAGGTGGTGCCAGAAATTGCGGCCCCCCCCAAGAAAATGCCACCCAAGGCCCAGGCCTAGGCGGCCTACCCCTAAGCCAGGGCCTGGCGGCCTTTTGATACAGTTGACCATGGGGTGTAGTTGACACAGCTGTGGGATCTGGCAGGGGTGCACAGGACCACACTTGAGCGGTTTCACTCATTTATAGCTGGGAGAACCCAGAGGGTGGTGATGGGTTCCCAAAGAGCTCCATTTTGTTCCTGCTCCTGTTCAATGTGTGTCTGCCACCCCTGAGTGAGATCGTTAGAAGATTCCTTGAAACCCTTAAGATGAGATCCATTACCCATTTCCTGCAAGACAGTATGAGAGGAATCATTATATTCCCAGGATGTTGAGACTGAGGTCTCAGATATGTAAGAATGCTATTTTGATTTGTAAGAACATAAGAAGTGCCATACTGGGTCAGACCAATGGTCCATCTAGCCCAGCATCCTGTCTCCGACAGTGGCCAATCACAGTGGCTTGGGAGAAGTACCCAACAGGTCACAATGGGGGATTCATTCCCTGTTGTTTTCCCCCAGCTCCTGTCATGTTCCCTGATCCTGTCTGGTTAATAGCTGCTAATGGACCTGTCTTCCAGAAACTTGTCCAAACCTCTTTTAAACTACTGGTCCTTACCACAGCCTCTGGCAGTAGATTCCACAACTCAATTATATGCTGAGTGAAAAAATATTTTCTTTTATTTATTTTAAACTTGCCACCCATGAGTTTCATGAAGTGTCCCCTAGTTCTAGTACTAGCTGAGAGGATAAATAACTGCTCCTTTATTAGTTCCACACCACTCATGATTTTATAGACCTCTATCATATCTCCTCTCAGTCGTCTCTTCTCCAAACTGAAGAACCCCAACCTACCAAGCCTCTCCTCATACGGGAGCCCTTCCATGCCCTTGATCATTTTACTTACCCTTCTCTGTACCTTTTCTAGTTCAGCTATGTCTTTTTTGAGATGGGGCAAGCAGAACTGCACACAATATTCGAGGTGCAGTCGCACCATTGATTTGTATAGAGGCATTATGACCTCCTCATTTTTATTCTCTATCCCCTTCTGAATAATTCTTAATATTCTGTTTGCTTTTTTGACTGGTGCTGCGTACTGCGCTGTGGATTTCATTGTATTGTCCACAGCCACCCCCAGATCCATTTCCTGAGTGGTAACTCCTAGCTTAGTACCCAGCATTGTGTACGCATAGTTTGGATTATTTTTCCTTATGTGCATCATTTTGCACTTGTCCACATTAAATCTCATTTGCCATTTAGATGCCCAGGCACTCAGTGTCGTAAGATCCCATTGCAGTTCCTCACAGTCTTCAGTTCCTCACAGACTTTACTTACCTGCCTGCCTGCGAGCCTGTTGCTGGGCTGGTTCCATCCTGTGGCTGAAGAGGAGGGGGTCCACAGGTGACACTGCTGCTTACTCTGCTCCGCTGTCACCTGCGGAGAGAAAGACAATTGTGAGTGCCAGGGGGCAGGGGGGAGCACAGAAGCTGTAGCAAGGGCCAGCTGGTCCCCTCCCCCACTCAGAAGCAGCAGGGGCTTTAAAGCCCAGTGGCCGGCAGCGGAAGCCGCAGGCCATGAGCCAAAGGTCCATGGCCAAAGGGAGCAGCACTTTGGGGCACTTCGAGACTACAGGGGCAGTAGGGGATATTGTGGTGGGACTTTTTGTTCAGGGCTAGGGAGGAAGGGTGGGGGTGTAGGAGGAGTGGTTAGAGGTAAGGGGGGTATCCCATTGGCTGACCCTGGTGGGAACAGGGGGAGCATTGGGAGTGTTATTGGGGGGGACGGGGGAGTTCAACCCCTGTGAGAGAGGGAAGTCAAGCGGTGAGGAGGGGGGTATGGTCCCTACTGGCCCCTGGTGGCAGCGGAATGGCCGGGGGGGTGAGGGGGAGATTTAGGGGGCTGGTGGTGGGGGAAGACCACAGGGTGAGCAGCCAGGTTTGGGAGGCCAAGATCTGGTGGACGAAGGGGAGGGTGCGGCTATTGGGGTGGTTCTGGGGCAAGGACGGTATGGTACATGGGGTCGGATGGCACGCGCCCCTAGGGGACCAAGGTACCTGAGGGAGTTGCAGGTTTCCAACCCCCCGCTGAGGGAGAGGGAGGAGCTGGGTCCAAGGTCCACACATGGGGGGCTGTTGTTGCTAAATGTGAGGTCTGTTGTGAACAAGGCCCCAATTGTCTAGAATTTAATCTCGGATGGGGCCATGGACCTCGCATGTATTACAGAGACCTGATTGGATGAGTTGGCCGGTCCAACTTTGGCTGATCTTGTTCCGGCCGGGTATGCCATGCAGCATCAGCCCCGCACAGATGGCCGGGGAGGTGGTGTAGCCATTATTTTTAGAGAGGACTGGCCTGTTAGGAGGTATCCAGTCCAGGAGATTGTGGGTATTGAGGCCCTTCATGTGGTGTTTGATTTGGCCGGGGGCAAGCTAAGGGTGCTTCTGGTGTACCGGGCCCCTTCCTGTCCGGTGGCATCCCTTACCGCTCTAGCAGAGCTGGCCTCGGAGGTGGTGCTGGGCTCCTCTAGGACCTTGGTTCTGGGGGACTTCAGCATCCATGCCGATGCCGGCCTTGTCGGGGCAGAGCAAGAATTCATGACCGCAATGGCAACCATAGATTTGCCCCAGGAGGTTATCTGCCCGACCCACATGGGGGGGCACACCCTCAACCTGATTTTTGGTTCTGGCCTTGAGGCAGGGGGTCCGGTTGTGGGGGAAGTTAGGGCAGTGCCCTTGTCATGAACGGACCATTATCTCCTTCAGGCCAGTCTTCTA
>QEPC01008200.1:733980-760884 GCA_003113815.1 Sphenodon punctatus
TTATTATTATTATTATTATTATTATTATTATAAGCACTTGTATAGCGCCAGCGGTGTACCTGGCACTTTACAGAACAATGAGATTGACATGGTCCCTGCCTATGGCTTACAATCTAAAAGACTCGGAGGAGGGGACAAGGAGAGGGGACATAGGGAGAGACAAGGGATAAAACATTCAATCAGATGCAAAGACTCAGGTGCATGTGCTTGACTTGGTTGTAGTTAGGCAGGAGTCTGCGGGGAGGGCAGAAAATGTTGAGAGGAAAGTTCTAGCAAGCGTCGGGAAAGGCGGGTTTTGAGGAGGAATTTGAAGGAGTGGAGGAAGGGGGCAAGGCAGATGTGGGCAGGGAGGGAGTTCCAGGCATGGGGGGCAGCGAGGAAGAAGGGACAAAGGTGATTAGGGGAGCAGGGGAGATGAGGGAGGGAGGGGCAGAGGAGGAGCGGAGAGTGCATGCAGGGGTGTGTAAGGAGTGTGCTTGTGTTTTAACTACCTTAAATAACTTGGTGTTGTCTGCAAATTTGATCACTTCACTCTTAACACCCTTTTCTAAATCATTAATGAATACATTAAACAGCACCGTTCGCAATACAGATTCCCTGAGGCACACCACTTTTTACATCTCTCCACTGTGAAAACTTCCCATTTAGTCCTATCCTTTGCTTTCTATCTTTTAACCAGTTTCTGATCCATAGAAAGACACTACCTCCTATCCCATGACTTTTTAATTTTCTCAAGAGCCTCTCATGAGGGATCTTATCAAATGCTTTCTGAAAATCCAGGCACACTATATCTACTGGGTCTTCCTTGTCCACATGCTTATTTACACCTTCTATTTGTAATTCTTTATTCCCAATAGTTTCATTTTCAGCTAGAAACGGTTTCACAAATTCGCTTAACATTCAGCTTCAGTTTCTAAATAATTGGTCTTGCTTGAAACAAAGCAAACCCCCCATGTTCTACTCACTATCCAAACAGAATGAGTCTTGCATCTTACTTAATAATTATACTGTAACAGCTCACTTCATGTTTTGATGAACAGTCCTTTATAGTTATTTAAAAAATCAACTGCCTAGTGAAACCAGACCTCACGCCTCTCTTCTTTCTGAATCAATAGATAATATTACTGTAAGCTTCCTACTTAAGGTGTCCTGTTCAACAGAATGAAGCTGTTTGGGTAAATTTGGATGAAACTAAAATATCTTGACATTAATATGACCTCTTCCATGAGTTGGACCTGGGTTGTTCGTCCCTGTTGATCCTATTAGATCTCTCAGCTGCATTTGATAATGTAGATCATGAGTTGCTGGTTACTCGGTTGTGGGATTGAACTGGAGTGGGGGGTACTGTTAGGAATGACACCATTTCCCCCCCAAAGAGGATAGACACCCCACCCCCCCACCCTCGGCAGCACCCCACGAGACATAGCTCAACAGGTGCAGGGGAACAGAAGGGGAGAAAAAGGAAAAAGAAAGAAAATGCCCCATGCAAAACCGGTCTAGTCAGAAGGAATAAGAATGAAACAAGGGAGGCTCCCGGATAAACAATGGAGCAGTCAAAAACAGGTGGCCTCCCTCTTTTGAGATGATCGCTCCATGGCCACCTGAAACTCTGGGCAAGCAATAGATCAATCATTAGGCTGATCACTCCACGCCCATCTAAAAATAGCCTTATTCCCCTGTTTATAGAAACTTTCTTTGGCTCTTGTATTCATATGGCCATGCCCCCCAGTGAAATCCTCCAAAGCTTTGCTCCCTCTGGTTCATTCTGCCATGCCCCCCATCAAAATCCTTAATAGAAACTCCCTTTTGCCCTCGGATTCATCCTGCCATGTCCCCCCGATTGAAATCCTCCAAGGCTTTGTTTCCCCCAACACATCATGTAAAGATTTCTTTGTCAGCCCTAGCCCACCTTTTGTGCACCTTTGAGACCCCTCTCCCCACCTCGCAAAAACCTATAACTGTCCTGGCTCCCATGAGCAAATTGGGTCATTCTTGAACGCAACACAAGCAGGTTACGCTGTGCATGCTTGCCTCAAGGATCTCTCCCAGATCATTATTTCCTTTTGGTCTGTCCAAGCCTGTTCCCTCCCACCCACCCCCCCAACGCCATTCGACCTACAGGGTTACCTGTCCCTTTTCAAGAGGATTGGAGAGGTAATATTGCTTATTTTCCCCTTTTCCCCCTCTGTCCCTTTTGCCACATTCCCTTTCACCAGAGTAACCAGACCGGAGGGTTTTTCTTGTGAAATACTGTGTGTATATATCAATTCTGTTTTGAGTGGGAGGGTATAGAACTTATTTTTATGTAATACCTAGTCTTGTGTCAATAAACCTCCCTTATTTGTATCTGAGTATCCCCCTTTTCGTGTCAGGGTGTGGGAGGGAGATTCCAGCCAGCTAGCAGTGCATCACATCCTCAGACTGATCCTAGTGGACAGGGGCGTAGCTAGCTTGGGATGGGCCCAGGGACAAGAAATGTCTGTGGGCCCCTCCCCTCTCTTTTCCTGCTGGTGGTGAAGCCATCGCCCGGCCTAGGTGCGCTTGGCTGCTGGTGTTCGGGACTTACTTGCTCTCTGCAGAGTCTGCGGTGTGCTACTGGTGACCTGTTGCTGGACCCATCCATTGCTGGGGCCAAACGCAGCCAGCAGCAGCAGTGCCATTGCTGCCCCGGCCCACCCGACCAGTCCTGGAGGCCGAAGGCTGGTCGGGCGGGCTGGTCCGGCTCGATGCGGCGAGCGCCGGAGCAAGAAGGTGCCCAGCGACGGTTCCCTTACTGAGTGGCGCTGCCACCAGGCACCTTCCCACTTGGGCTGGGCCTCCCTCGAGCCAGTCCTGCCTGGACTGGGTCTGGACTGGTGAGGAGGAATCCTCCTTCATGACGCAGCACCAAGGGGGCAAGCTGAGCTGAGAGGCTTGTGAGTGTGACCTAACCTAATGCTAGGGTGGCCATACCTCCCCTTTAAAAGAGGACACTTATGAAAAATACATGTTGCAGGGCTGCATTGCTTCCTCTTTTAAAGGGGAGGTATAGCCACCCTACCTGATGCAGACTGCTGAATGAGGCCTCTCCCCCTCCCTGCCTGCAGTTGCAACATTGTGTCAGACACAATGTTGCAACCATGGGCAGGGAGGGGGCCCATACAACAGCTGGAAGGGCCCCCAGCCAGCTCAGGTGGAAATTAAAAAAAAAAAGGGTGTAGGGGAGGGTTGCTTAGCTACCTTGGATACTGGGCCCCCAGCCAGTATGGGCCCCAGGACGAATGTCCCTGTTTGTCCAATGGTAGCTATGTCCTTGCCAGGGGACAATGTGTGGACCCTTTTTAATCAGTTCGGCTAATTCCCCATAAATTCAAGAGTTGTTTGAATATTAGGGTACCGGCCCACAATATTCACTCATGGGAGTGGGTCCATGTCCTAACAATTGGTGTCGAATGTTGGCAGCCACATGGTAACCCACTCAGGACATGCATGGGAACCCATGGAGGCATAGTGTGTAACTGCAGCTGGCCGGAATTGTTCACGATTTAAATTGTGAATTTGTACATGAAGACTATAGAGTTAGCTCAGGGAACTAGGAATTGTCGTGGAAACATAGAATTGGTCTCAAGATTTTGGAGAATAGATCTTGGGGACTATAAAGTAACCCCTGACGTTTCGGAGGGTTGTCTTGGAGCCATAGAGTTGGTTATGAGATCTGTACCCACATTTGAAGATTTGAGATATCTTGGGATTGGGCTGGCAGTTTTGGGATCTTATGAAATAGAGAATAGATTTGGGAAGTTCGTCTTGGGACTATAGTGGTAGTCCAGGGACACTTGAGAATGGTTTGGGTTGTCTTGGGATTACATTTGGTAGTTCTGGGATATTTTGAGAATAGTTGGAGTTATCAGAGCAGGGATAACATCTAGCAATGGCAACCTCTATGACATGCCCATGGCAGTCAGGGTGTTTTAAAACTAAGGACCTGGTCACTTCTGCATGTCAGGCTTATGCAGAATACTGTCACAAGTTTAAGTAAAAAGGAAGTAAAAAGGAAGCTTGTGCCGCTTGGGCACTATGGTATGCCTGTTGTGATATGCAGGAGATGATGAAGGAAGCAGAAGGTGCTACTGATAAGATCAGACAGCAGTGGGAAGGGGAGTCTGCAAGGACAAATGGATAAGAAAAGAAATGTGTGGAAAAGGACAAGGAGGGATGTGAATTTATAGCAGAAAAATTGAGCTTGACAAATTCCCTTAGGAAAGCCCAAGAGGAGAGTGACATAGCAATAATTCGGACACAACAAACAGAACAGGAGCTGGCAGAAACCAAAGCACAGTTAGAAGAAGCCAAGTCAGCAGATTGCTTTGTAGCCACCCAGAATCGAGTTGCTAAGAACGCGGTTAGCCATGAACTTTGTGAGCAGGCCATCCAGAGACTTAGGGGGGAACTCAGTGTGTACCGAGGTCTAGTGGCCACGGTGTGCACTGAAGACTACCCAGAGTTGGAGACTAGTCTGGAGCAGCCCAGATACCCCTAGATGCTGTCCGGTCCCAGAGGCTCCTTTTAACACGGCATGGCAAGACCCAGTACCCCTTGCCCCTATTGTGAACTTCCAGTTAGATCGCCAAGGGGGAAGGGGCAGACAGGCTTACGAGGAGATTAGGGAAACGATCCGATGGTCCCCAACCCAGGCAAAAGCTATAGCAGAACAGCGAGGTTCCCTAGGGCAGAATACAGCAATAGCATGGATGGCCAGAGTGTGGCAAATGTACCCAATTGCCAATGGGGTGGATTTAACACAGCTAGCTCGGGCACGTGCCTTCCTCGTGCAGGCTCAAACGTTAGAAGTTGGGCTTAGCATGGCTGACTTCCATGGCGCTAATTGCAGCAAATAGATGAGGGCGGTGTTGAGAGTAATGATTCCAGGGCAGAGTCCCCAGAGGTTGTTCCTATTAGAATCCCAGGCTTTGAGCAAGCAACCCGAGGCTTACGTGACCAGGAAGAAACTCCTGGGAGCTATAGCTGGAGTAGTAGTGCCAGTTCAGGGAATGGGCATCAGGTCATGAATTATGATAATAGGGAATTTATCGAGGCAGTGCATGCAGGATTGACTTCACAGACTAGATTGGCGTTGAGAAGAATAGATATAAACCAGACCACATGGGAGGAATTATCAGCAGGTATCCAACAGGTAGCCAATATTATGAGGGACATAGGAGGGCATAAGTGGACTGCTAGGAAACCCCAGCTAGAGCCAGTCCAAACAGTTAGTTTCGTTAGTAATGGCCCCCACTCATCTGCTCCCCCAGGACAGATCCCAAGCCTCCTGGCTAGACTGAACCCACAGAGCAATCAGTGGAATGGATCCGCTAATCAGTTCTCGCCACGGGCCCCTGCCAACTGAGAGGGAGTAGTCTCCCTCTGCTCCTGCTTATGGAATGAATTAAGAGCTGTTTGGGGTAGATATAAGACAGTACCACCTACAGCCCACCCATGTTTTAACCACAGTCCTAGCGGAGCTCCAGAGAGTACAGGCGCAAAGCTCCTAAAGCAGACCGGTAGCCACAGTTAGGTCCCCAGATTTGGACTCCACTTCCAGGACATTAGAACAAGAGCAAGTGCTCCTAGAAGTGTATAGTATCTGCTTCCCGCAGGTCCCCCTCAGATTGTCGCTTGATTACACCTAGACAGATGGGGGAGACATAATGCCAGGGCTAGTATTGGGAATCTGGGAACAGAAGCCCAACTCTTAGCAGACACAGGTGCCACCATAAATATTCTAGATACAGATTGGATAAACACGGGGGAACCTATCAACAAACAGATAACACTTAGTGGGTATGGGGGAGAGGTTCAGGCAGCTCCAGTGTGGAAAGACATCCCCTTTAAATTGGGACAACTATCTGGGACAATGGAAGGCTGCGTCCACTGGGGTAAGGAAAAAGGTATCATTGGGGCCCCCTTTTTGCGAGATTTTAAGCTCACAATAGAGTTGGCTAATGGGATATTGTGGCAGCTCCTGGGAGTTCCTCCTGGAATTTCAGCCATTCACCGCTGCACAGGCCTTAAGGCTCCTCTCCCCATTCTTCCCTTGACCAATGATCCATGGATTCAGGAATTTCCCCGAGTGTGGATTAAGGACAAGGCAGAGTGTGGAAAGGTGGAAGATGTTTTGCTCATTGAAGGAAAGGATTCACCCACCACCCACCCCCAAAGGCAATACACATACCCTGCTGAGGCAGAAGGAATACAGGTTACCATAGACAGCTTGTTGGCACAAGGAATCATAGTGCAAATGCAGCCTATTTGTAATGCACCCATCTGACCAGTTCTCAAGGCAGACAAGGTGACTTACAGAATGACTGTGGACTATCGAGCACTAAATTCAGTTACCCCTCCTTTTGCCCCATGGTAGCTAAGTACAAATGAGATTTTTTTAATTTTTATTTTATTCAAAACTTATATCCCGCCCCTCCTGCCCAAAAGTAGGTCAGGGCGGCGAGCAACATACACACAAAAAAACCCATTCAACAATAAAACATTTAAAAATAAATCTACAAATTTAATTAACACAAATTTTTATTAAAACAAGTAATAAAAACACACCCTCCCTCCCAAACCCCACCTCCCCCACCCTACCCCGCCCCCTCACCAAAAGCCTGGCAGAACAGCCAGGTCTTACACAAACGTCAAAACGACAGGAGGGTGGGGGCCAAGCGAGCCTCCTCGAGTAGTGAATTCCACAGCACAGGGGCAGCCACCGAAAAAGATCTCACATCAATGGCCACCCATCTTGCGCGGGGAACCTCCAAAAAGGCTCCCACAGACGATCTCAGGGGTCGGACGGGCACATGGGGAGTGAGGCGATCCTGCAGATAGGCAGGGCCCAGGCCGTGAAGGGCTATGAAGGTCAAAACCAGCACCTTGAACCCAGCCCGGTGCTTTATAGGCAGCCAGTGCAGAGCACAGGTGTCATGTGCTCCCTGCAGCCCACCCCAGTAAGGAGATGGGCCACGGCATTCTGCACCAGTTGCAGCCTCCAGACCAGCTTCTTGGACAGCCCCACGTAACACGCATTGCAGTAATCCAGCCTCCAGGTGATGAAGGCATGGATGACAGTGGTGAGGTCAGAGTCTGAGAGATACGGCCGAAGCCGCCAGACAAGATGTAACTGCCGAAACGCACTCCCCGCCACAGCCACAACCTGAGATTCCAGGCTGAGCCGTGAATCAAGGAGCACACCCAGACTCCGCACTTGAGACACCATGGGGGGGCGAACCCCCCCAACAAGAGGAGATTCAACCACCCCCAGGCTCCCCAAGCCCTCGCCCACCAACATCACCTCCGTCTTGTCAGGATTCAGCTGCAGATGGCTCAACCTCATCCAAGCCCCCACAGCTGACAGGCACTGGGAAAATAAGGAGACTGCATGGCCTGGGTCGATGGAAAAGGAGAGGTAGAGCTGAGTGTCATCAGCATACTGATGACACTGCATGCCCTGAAACCCCCTCACGATCTCCCCTAACGGCTGCATATAGATGTTAAACAAGAGGGGGGACAGAATGGCACCCTGCGGGACTCCACACGTGAGGTCCCGGGGGGAAGACGTACACTCCCCCAAGACCACCCGGTGAGTTCTCCCGGCCAGGAATGAACGAAACCAGTCCAAGACCGTTCCGCCAATTCCAGCACGGTCCCGCAGGCGAGTCACCAACACCTCATGATCGACTGTGTCGAATGCAGCCGAAAGGTCTAGCAGGACCAGTAAGGTCTGACGACCCTGGTCCAACGCCAGACGGAGATCGTCAACCAAGGCCACCAATGCCGTCTCCGTACCATACCCAGGCCGAAACCCAGACTGGGAGGGATCAAGGAAACCGATGTGGTCCAGATGCTCCTGGAGCTGTCGTGCCACAGCCCGTTCAATAATCTTCCCTAAAAAGGGAAGATTAGAGACCGGCCGATAACTGGCAGGAGCATCAGCGTCAAGAGATGGTTTCTTGAGCAGGGGTCTAACCACAGCCTCTTTTAGGCAGTCAGGCACCCTGCCCTCCCGAAGGGAGGCACCAACCACCCCAGCCAACAACAGCCGTAACGTCTCCTGGCTGGCTTTCACCAGCCAGGACGGGCATGGATCTTGCTCACAAGTAGTGGCACGAACAGATCCCAACAAGGAATCCACATCGGCAGGCGACACCATCTGAAACCGATCCCACAAAACAGGACAGGACGGGGCATCCATAGCCCCAAGATGATCCTCTGCAATAACTGCAGAACCGAAATCGTGGTGGATGCGAGCGATCGTATTTACAAAGTACTAAATGAACCGGTCACAGCGGTCACTGGATTGCTCCAGGACCAGGCGGAGACAGGCAGGACTGACCAAACCTTTCACCACCCGGAAAAGCTCCGTTGGACATGACTTTGCAGAAGCAATAAGGGCAGCAAAGAACTGCTTCTTTGCTGCCTGCACCACCACAGCATAGGCCTTTAAACTGCTCTTGTGCTGCAATCAATCATACTCATCGCGAGTATGGCACCACCGTCGCTCCAACCGCCTGCTCTCCCACTTCAAGCACTGCAAGCCCTCAGTAAACCAAGGAGACCTGCAGGAGACTCGGGAGGGCAGCAGACTCCTGGGAGCCACTCTGTCAGTGGTCTCGGCCAACAAGGTGTTCCAGAAGGCTACGAGATCATCAACCGAGCGGGTGTCAAGGTCCAGGGGAAACTCCCCTAGAACATTCCGGAACCAATCCGGTTCCATAAGTCTCCAGAGTTGGACCAATATAATAAGTCCTGCACCCCGTTGGGGGCTGACATGCGCCAGGATGCATGCCTTAAGGAGGTAATGGTCAGACCATGACAAGGGCTCCACTCCCCTGACTTCTACTAACTGACCCCCCGCCTCAAGGCCGGTGCAGAAAACTAAATCCAGTGTATGTCCCTCGTCATGTGTGGGACCACAGATGATTTGGGACAGGCCCATGGTTGTCATGGAGACCATGAACCCATGCCTCGCTCCTCCAAGATTGGTGTCAGTGTGGATGTTAAAATCCCCCAGGACCACTAGTTTTGGGGTTCATGTAGGGATGCTTCTGGGCAATTGGGTGCATGGTACACCAGCAGCACCCCTAATCTGTCCCTAGCCAAATCCAACACAAGATGGAGGCACTCAACACCTGGTGGAGCCTGCACCGGATACCACCTAAAAGACAGTGCATCCTTGATAACAATTTCTACACTCCCCACCCCGTCCCTCCAGCCGAGACTGATGCTGCACAGAGAACCCAGCTGGAACAAGATCAGTCAGAATAGGGCCCGATTCATTGTCCAGTCAGGTCTCTGTAATACACGTGAGGTCGGTGTCCCACTCCGGGATTAACTCCCGGATGGTAGATGACTTATTGACCACCAACCTCATGTTTAGCAGCACCAGGCCAAGGCCTGGGGTCTCCTGGGCCTTGCCCCACAACCTTCCCATGTGGGGGGTTGAGGGGGGAATGGGCACAAGGCACTGCTCCCTCCTCACTGATGAAATACCCCTCCCCTTTGGACCATATCTCCCCCGACCTGTAACAACCCTGATAGCTGTGGAAGCCCTCCCATCCTCAGAGAGCCCAGATCGACACCCACCCTCTATAGGCTGCCCCCAACAGGCCAGCGAGAGGGACTCCACCCCCAACCCCCCTCCCCAGGACTCCCTCTCTCACAGGGCAGCAGTATCATGGCAGCAGTATCTGCAGGATCCCGCTTGTACTCTGTCATAGACCTTGCGAATGCCTTTTTCACCATTCCTTTAGACCCTGTCTGCTGGTACAAATTTGCCTTTACCTACAAAAATCAGCAATGCACTTTCACTAGAATGCCCCAAGGTTTTAATTCCTCCCCCAGCATTTGCCACTCAGTAGTATCAAAAATGTGGGAACAATTGAGACCAGAGTCAAGGAAATCCGTTATTTCTCATGTGGATGACATTTTGATCCACTCTCCAGAGGAAGAAATAACTAAAGAAATCACAAGGGAGGTATTGTCCATTTGTCCAGCATACTGGGTTCAAGGTAAATAGGGAGAAAGTGCAATTAGTTCAGAAGCAAGTGAAATGTTTGGGAATTAGCTTAGGAGAAGAGGGAAGGTCCCCAGATGCACAGAGGGTAGAAGTAATTTTGAAAATTCATGCACCCACTGATTTGCACACCCTTCGGGCAACTTTAGCCACAATTAATTTCTCCAGGGATTTTATACAGTTCTTTGCCAAAAAGGCAAGACCCCTATACAAGCTCCTGAAGAAAGGACGAGTGTGGGAGTGGGCACTCGAACAACAGGAAGCCTAGCTACCTTGAAACAGGATTTAGCACAAGCTTCTGCGTTAGTGCACCCAGATCCTAAGCTACCTTTCCATATCCAATTAGCAGCATCTGAAACATGCATAGGGGTGACCTTGTCCCAAAACCAGATGGGGAGGCAGCGGGTAATAGCCTATGCTTCCAGGCTCCTCAGTGAGGTAGAGCAACAGTTCATTCCCTGTGAAAAGGCATGCTCAGCCCTAGTTTGGAGCCTAGAGCACTGGGAATTTATCATAGGAGGATCCAGGATTATAGTACAAACCCCCCATTCCCCCCGAAGTACATTATATCAGGCAAGATTCAAGATGGCCAGGTTAGTAACCCCTGGATAATACAATGGACTTTGGCCCTGGTAAACAGAGGGGTGGGGTTCCATAAGGAGCAGTAAGACACCCCTGCTCCCTATGGCTTGCTAGTAGAAGGGGAAGAGCATGTGTGCTCGATCCTTGACTTGAAGCAGACAGATTGGCCAGTACAATGGGGAAAGAGTCAGGAAGAGGCAGTCAAACAAGGATTTACTGTTTGGTACACGGATGGGTCCTCCTTTTATGAATGGGGGGAGCCCAAAACTGGATGGGCGGCTGTCCGAGTATTAGATGGGCAGGTATTACAGGGCTCAGCGAGCCCCCACTCTTCCCAAGCAACCAAGGTACAGGCAGTACTAGCAGTACTAGACTTTGAAGCCCTGGATATATCCCTGGCCATTTACACTGATTCTGATTGGATTGCTCGCGCCGTAGCAGTGTGGCTTCCAATTTGACTAAAAAGAAAAATGACTGACCAGTAGCTCATACAGACAAATGGGGGGAAATTGCGGAACTAATCCAAGCTAGGACTGGCGTGACATGGGTAGCACATGTAGTTGGGCATTCTAAAAAGCAGACAAATGCAGCTTTTTGGAACAGCCAAGCAGATGGGCTAGCAAAAGAAGCAGCAGCCAAAAGTCAGTCTGAGGACGTTACCAAGGATTCTTCCCAGGAGCATTCTCTAGCCCCTATCACTACTAGAGCGCGCTCACCAGGAGCAGGGGCTACCATATTAGACTTAGGTACATTACAGCAAAGAGACAGCGAAATAGAGAACTTGGCAGCAAAGGGAAAAGACTCCATGGGGAGATTCACAATTATCAGAGACCAAGAGATTTCGTGGACTATCCCGGGGGGTAGTCCCCAGTAAGCTCATTGGATAGTCCCCAGTAAGCTACGGGGGGACTTAATACAGTTCATCCATGAGAAAGGGCATAGAGGTAAGCAAGACACTTTGGATCAGGTTAGAGACACCAGGTGGTGGTGGCCCCATGTGAAGGCCAAGGTGGAACAGTTGTTAACAGGAGACCCCACTCCCACTTGTGAATATTGGGGGGTTGGTGCCCTAATACCCACCTGACTCTTAAATTTAGGGGAAACAGCCAAATTCGTTGGTCTAGGGGTCCCCACGTGTCTCCTGGATCAGTCTCAATGCTTAGTAAAAAGGAATATTTATTTAACAGGAATGGGAGGTATCAATAAATCCCCACACAACTGGCTAACACAGTTTCCAGTCCGGCTGGTAGTTTTCAGAGGGAAACACAAGCGGCGGCTGGGAAAATGAAAGTAATATGGAGAGAGAGAGAGAGAGAGAGAGAGAGAGAGAGAGAGAGAGAGAGAAGGAAAAAAGTGAAAGGAGGTTGGAGAAGGGGAACATGGTGTGGTACTTGTTGTGATCTTACCCTGTGTTCCTGTGCAGCATTAATAAGAGTGTTATTATAGGGCATGGAGACAGAGAGAGAAAGAAAGAGAGAGAGAGAGAGGGAGAGAGAGAGTGTCCTTCCACTCACCTACCCACTCCCGGGCATCTGTCCCTTTCACCTTCATTGTGTGTAAGCCCTTACATTGTGTGTAAGCCCCCTCATTCCCCAGGACCTTTCCCGCTCCCCCTCATGTCTGGGCACCCTGTCTACCCGTGCCCCCTTTTCCCTCCTGGTGTGGGCTATGACTGGTAGGTCCACGGTGTGCAGTCCTCGCTCCCTCTGTCTCCATGCCCTATGATGAAAAGGGTCTGGCCTCATTGAGACCACTGTGACCCAACCACTATCCTGATGGGCTCCTTTCTTGGAGAAGCAGTTCTTGGGACCAGGGCGGTNGAGACAAAGGACACATCAGGGCATAAACAGGGGGAGATTTCTAATCAGTTTGGGGAAGAGAATCATGAGGAGAGTCTGGTGCTGGCGGGCAATTCCCACTGATCCGGTGTGGGGGTGCTAACTTGTGTGGGGAAAACATTGGGTGCTTCTAATTGTCCATGCCTTTGGAGTTGTTGCTAATCTAGATTCCATTCACCAGTGATTTCTTTAAACAGGAAGGAGGCCTTATTTTAACTGCCCCAATATTTACTCAGAGCCTCCTCCATCACCTTTTCCAAGGGCGGGCTGGTTTTTGCATGAAAGAACCTTTCCCTTAGGCTACCTTATTGCCCAACCATGGCTTCTCTCAGGCTTTTTCGATGTCCAATGATTCAGGTCCCTCATGTCCTTTCCAACCATGGGGGAGGGGCTGTCCTTTTGGGGGTGCATTCTGCTCCTCTCGCAACACAGTGGTGTAATAATTGTCTGGCATGTGCAATGGTAAATGCAGATTACCAGACAGTTAAAGCCCAGATCCAACACCAGCGCATTGAGGGCCCTTGGGCCAGGATACAAATAGATTACATAGGACCCCTCCCCACCACCGCAAGAGGAAACAAATATTGTTTAGTCTTGGTGGATGCCTTCAGCAAATGGGTGGAAGCATTGCCTTGCAAAACTAATATTGCTGCGGTGACTGCTAAGATGCTTTTTAACATTGTCCTTTCAAGATGGGGGATGCCCGGTACTATCGATTCGGACATGGGATCCCACTTTGTAGGAGAAGTAATGCAGGAGTTATGCCGGGCGTTGGGAATTAAGCAGAGTTTCACATAACAGGGCACCTGGCCTCCTCCGGGCTAGTAGAGCGAACCAACAGGACTTTAAAGGAGGCTCTGAGAAAGCAAGTCAGTTCAACAGGCAAAGATTGGGATGAAAGCCTCTCAATCATCTTGATGGTCTTGAGAGGGTCAAAGGTTGTTCATGGCTATACTCCTTTTGAGGTGATGACAGGGAGATAAATGCGAATGCCTGAGTCCTGGTGGCTTGGAACTGAACTACCCAGTTCCTGGGAGAAAAAAACAGTCTCAGATGAGTGGATCAGGACCTTGGTAGAAGAAATAGCCAAAATTCATAGACAAGTCGCTATCAGTCTGGGAGTAGCCCAGTCTGAGGTTGATAAGCTGTTGGGCTGAGTGAAGAAGCTCATTGTTTTGGAAATTGGGCAGCTGGTTATGTATCAAAAGTTTTCAGTAAAGGAACATTCTTTGACCCACAAGTTGGAGGGCCCATGGTGAATTGTGAACAGAGTTAGTCCCATTGTGTATCATGTAGAAATTTCGGATGGAAAGAGAGGACAGCCTTGGAGAAAATACTTTCACAGTTCCCAACTCAAGGGGTGGAAGGGCAAGTCACCAGATTCCCCTGGCTGTCTGTAGCAGAAAACTCAGGAAGTTTTAGTGGGGGGAGGGGGATGGAGTCTGACACTTGCCCACACACGCTCACTCGCCCGTACATAACCAAGCTCTGACCAGGAGGAACCTGGACTAAATGTCCGTCAGGATAGTATGTGGGCCCTTGAAGTCTCAAAGAGACTAGGCCCTTATCATCATTGGACGCAGAGTGAGGAGAAAGGCCGAAGTCTATAAGTTTTCCTGTCAACTCCCACTTCCTTATGTTCACGTCAGGAGGGGGGGAGGGGAACAAGATGTGGGAAGGAGGGCAGGACCCAAGGATTGCACAGGGGAGGTAGGAGATACACACAGAGGTCCCCACGAAGGGGGGGGGAAGGTTCCCACGCACTCACCGACCACCTACTTCAACACTGCCCTTGCAAACCCCAGGGGGAGGGAAACACCCAGGAACCAGTCATGCAATACACACCCACATATAGGGACGAGCACGAACACAAGCACAGGGAAGGGATACAGGCAAATACAATCACAAGATAAGTCAATTCCAAACAAGCAACACTTATCTCTCAGGCGAGGCCAACTTCTCTCTCTGATTACCAGCGCTGTCTGCACGCAGCGCCGGCTTCTTATCCCTGAGGACCCACCCCCTGACGTGCCTGGAGCTGTGCGGAATGACACAACGGGTCAGGCTCAGATCACCTTCTTCACGCCACACCCAGAAGTGCGGGTGTGCTGCTGCTAGGGGGGTCAGTTGCCGTGGCAACTGAGGAAACAGGTGGCTCCAGGGCATCTGAGGCAGGCGGCGGTGCGGGGGTGGCCAGAGTGGACCCAGGTAGGGGGACCCGGAGGCGCCATGGGTGCCGTACTCGAACAGTAACCCCCTGTTGAGCCCCCTGGTCAAGGCCCCAGGACAGGCGCAGGTGACCCGGGTGCCAAAGATGGAAAAGCCACACCAATCAGGGAGCCGAGACCTGCAAGGCAGGTTCCCAGGACCGGTCCTCCAGGCCGTACCCCACCCAGTCAAGGAGATACTGCAACCTGCCCCTGTGATACCTAGAATCGAGCATAGCCTGCATTTCGTATTCAGGAGCTAAGATGGCAGGGGCCGGATTGTCAGTACTGGGAGGAGCAGGATGGGCTCCCGCGGCCTCCTTAAGGAGGGAGACATGAATGGTGGGGTGTATCTTCATTGTAGGAGGCAGATGGAGGGTATAGGTGACCTCATTAACCTTCCGTAGGATGGGGAATGGGTCACGGTAGCGGTGGTTCAGTTTTCTGGATGGCCGAAGGGACGTGTAATGCCTTCTGTCTAACCAAGCAAGGTCATCAGGCAGGTACGACGGAGCGGGTTGGCGATGCCGGTCTGCATATAATTTATACTGCTGCTGAGCCTGAGTGAGGGTTCGGGCGGCCAGGACTCGGGCTTCCTGGATCCGCTGCACTAGGGCACTGGCAGCAGGGACGGAGGTAGTTTGTACATTCACAGTTCCCAAGGGTGGGTGGTATCCATAACTTACAAAAAAAGGGGAGTTGCCTATGGACGCATTGGGGATGTTATTATATGCAAATTCTGCTAGGGGCAACCAATTGTACCAGTTGTCTTGTAGGTAATTAACATAGTTCCGTAAGTATTGTTCTAAGTTTTGATTGACACGTTCAACCTGTCCGTTGGCCTGGGGATGGTATGTGGTTGGAGGACTCAGGCTGACATGCAAAGCCTTGAAGAAGGCTTTCCAAAAGTGGGCTATGAATTGAGTTCCCCTATCACTTCGTATTTCTTGAGGCCACCCATGCAGCTTGACAACTTGGCGAATGAAGAGTTGAGCGGTTCGTCGGGCGGTGGGTAATTGCTTACAGGTAATAAAGTGTCCCATCTTCGTGAAATGGTCTATAACCACTAGAATGGTGGTATATCTCCTTGAGGACGGGAGCTCGACAATGAAATCAAGACCCACGCGCTGCCAAGGGACCTGTGGAATGGTCTGAAGTTGCAGGAGTCCCACAGGGGGCATACGAGGGGTCTTGTTTTGTGTACAGGTAGGGCACTTCTGGATATATCACTGGACATCTTGGCGAAGTGTTGGCCATCAGAAGGTGTGTGTAATTAACTTGTAAGTACGGTTCATTCCCGGGTGTCCTGCTAGGGGTGAATCCTGGTGCAACCATAAGAGATCGGGTTGGCATGACGGGGGAACTATGATAAGTCCGTTCTTGCAGCATAACCCTTGTGGGGTCCTGGTGACAGGATCTTCTACAGGGTTGAGTTCCTTGGTGGAAGCCTTTTGAAGTTGCTCAACGGTGAGGATGGTACCAGCAAAAACTCGTGCTTCTAGGATAGGCCCCTGTGTGTGCACCTGGTAGCCTCGATCCTCGTAATACCTAGAGAGAGCGTCGGCCAAGATGTTTAGCTTCCCAGGGCGGTATTGTACAGTGAAGGAAAATTGGGTGAAGAACAGGGCCCATCATGCATGGCGAGCGTTGTGGATTTGAGCCATTTGTAAATACGTGAGGCTTTTATGGTCAATGATGAATGTCACAGGTTGAGGGGCTCCCTCAAGGTAATGGTGCCACATCTCAAAGGCGGCTTTAATTGCTAGGAGTTCGCGGTTGAAGATCGCATAGTTACGTTCAGCTGTCAAAAGTTGTCTAGAATAGTAGGCGCATGGGTGGCGAAGCTGGGAATCAGTGGAATTTTGTAGTAGGACAGCTCCTATCACACCACTGGAGGCATCGGCTTCAACAAAAAAGGGTTTACTGCAATCAGGATGTTGGAGTATAGGGGCGGTGAGAAAGGCTTGTTTCAGGTATGTGAAGCTGTGCTGCTGCACTGGTCCCCACATATATCTTTGGTCCTTTTCCAACAATGTGGTCAAGGGTCATGTAATTTCAGCATAGTTAGGAATATAGTGTTGGTAATAGTTTGTACTCCACAAAAAGCATTGGAGGGGTTTATCAGCCTGGGGAACCATTGTTGAGTGGCTTCCACCTTTTCAGCGTCCATAGCAATGCCCTCGGGACTTAAGACAAAACCCAAGAAGCTCACGGTCTGAAGATGAAATGCATATTTTTCCCTTTTACAGTAGAGCCGATGGCTCTGAAGTCAATGTGAGACTTGACAGACATGTGTGATGTGTTGCGTCAGTGACATGGAGTAAATTAAGATGTCATCCAAATAGACGATGACAAATACATCGAGGATGTCATGCAGGCTATCATTGATGAAGTGTTGGAATGTTGCCGGTGTGTTGGTTAATCCAAATGTCATGACTAAGTACTCAAAATGTCCATAACAAGTGCGGAATGCTGTTTTCCATTAATCACCCTTGCGCATTCGTACCAAATTGTAGGCTCCGTGTAAATCTAGTTTGGTGAATATCCACGCTCCCTGGAGGCGGTCGAGTAGTTCAGAAAGAGGGGCAAGGGATAGCGGTTTTTGACTGTTATAAGATTGAGCCCCTGATAGTCTATGCACGGATGAAGTCCCCCCCTCTTTCTTAGGAATGAAGAAGAGGGGGCTCCCACAGGGGAGGAGGATGGATGAATAAAGCCCTTATGTAGCTCCTCACCTAGGTATTTCCACAATGTTTCCAATTCGGAGTTTGATAAGGCGTAAATTCACCTGAACGGAGGTTCTGTCCTGGGCAGGAGGTCAATAGGGCAATCATATGTCCAATGTGGTGGTAATTCAGTGGCTTGAAGGGGGATGAAAATGTCTGCGTAGTCATGATATTCTGTAGGTAGGCTCTTGTTTTGGCTGCTTCCACAAAGGATCTTTGATGGCGGAGCCGGCGTCGGTGGCTCTTGGTTGCAATGGTGAAAACAGTATGGTGATGTGAACTGGGCCTGGGAAGTGTGCCAATCAATGTGAGGATTATGCTGCTGCAGCCAGGGCAGGCCCAGCACCACGGGAAACAAGGGGGTACATACAGCGTCAAAAATGAGGTGTTCATGGTGGGCTCCAATGGCACAAGCTAGCAGGGCTTTCTGCAAAGTCACTGGCCCAGAAACTAGGGGTGACCCATCAATCGAGTGGATTAATTCGGGTCGTGGCTTGTTCTCTAAGGGCAGGGTACTGGATCGGGCCCAGTGTAAGTCTACGAAATTCCTCGATGGCCCCGAGTCGATGAGAGCCCACACCACTCGGGAGTGGTGAGGTGAGATGTCCATGGTAACCAGTACCTCCAGATGGGCGTGAGGGATCTGTGGAGCTGCCAGGGTGCTGTTTATGGCCGGGAGCGGCCCTGTCCTTCCCAGCCCTTGGAGTTTCCCAAGCTTCGCCTTGGGGATGGCAAGGATGGGCATTGTTGGATGAAGTGCCTGGAACCTCCACAGTAAAAACAGGCCCAGGTCTTCCGCCGCTGTTCCCATTCCCCTGGGGACAATGGGCCTCGCGAAGCACCCAGCTGCATCAGTTCGTGTTCCGAAGTGGTAGCCCCTTCAGTTATGGTCGCAGTTCCTGGTGTAAAGCAGGGGATGAATCCCCGCAGCTCTTGGCGTCTTTCCTGAAGACGATCTTGAATTTGGAGAGACAAATTGGCTACCTCCTCCAAAGTCTCAGATAGTGTAGTGAATGACAACTGGTCTTTGATGTCATCGCTTAATCGTCGATGGAACATGACGTGAAGGATGTTGCTGGGCCACTGCAGGTCTAAGGCTAGTTTCTGGAATTGAGTGACATATCCTAGAAGACTGCCTTTCCCTTGTTTTAGGGAAAGGATGGCGGTTTCTGCATCCCTCCATCGATGGGGGTAGTTAAATAAGAAGGTGAATTCTCTTAAGATGTCAGAATAGGTGGTAAGGTGGTGATAGCCCATTCAAGGGCCAGGCCCCCCAGAGTGCCAATATAAAGGCAACCTTGAGGGCATCGGAAGTATAGGTTCCTGGCTGCCCTGCGAAGGTGAGATCGCAGAGGGCCAGGACCCTTGAACAGCCCTCCAATCTCCGGAAAACTTCTCAATACAGGGCCCTTTGTGTTCTCACATGGGTGTTGGCCCACTGGGAAGGGTAGGAGTCGTAGCAGCCGGTTCGACCAGCATGGGAGGGGCTTCAGTGGCAGGAACAACCTGCACGGGGGGAGCCGCAGCAGCCGGGACCACCAGCAGAGGTGGAGCCACAGGGGGTCCAACTGTGAGGTGCCCCACGGCAGTGGCCAGCTGCGCATGTTTCTCCTGGAGATCCTTCATCTCCATGACAATGGTTTGGACCACCCTTACTAAATCCCCTATTTCTTTAGCAATCTCCTATTTCTTTAGCATGGTTAGTTTGGGTGTAGCCCACCCCCCAAAATGGGGAAGGCTTTGTGGTGCCAGTAATTCTGTCAGTGGGGGCAGGGGGATGGAGTCTGACACTCGCCCACACATGCTCACTCGCCCATACGTAATCAAGCTCTGACCAGGAGGAACCTGGACTAAATGCCTGTCAGGATAGTATATGGGCCCTTGTAGTCTCAAAGAGACCAGGCCCTTATCATCATTGGGCGCAGAGCATGGAGAAAGGCCGAAGTCTATACGTTTCCCTGTCAACTCCCACTCCCTCACGTTCATGCCGGGAGGGGGGTAGGGGAACGATAGTGAACAAGGTGTTGGAAGGAGGGCAGGACCCAAGTATTGCACAGGGGAGGTAGGAGATACACACGCTTGGGCGGCAGGGAGGTCCCCAGGCGCCGTACTCTAACAGGAAGGTGAATCGCTGGACCTTGCTAACCCACCGGTTCACCCACAGTAATAGAGATCTCTGTAGCAGGAGTTCCTAAGGAGTCCTCCCCTCTCTGCAGCAGCATGAATAGGAGAGGAGGAGCAAGAGGGCACAGGAGGCAAGTATTCCATCCTATGGCGCAACCCCAAAATGGCTTTTCAGTTAGTCCAGCCCTGAGGTTGGCAGCATGGGTTGGGACCCTCATTGTCTGGCACACCTTTCAATTTAGATTTTGTTATAGTGAATCCGGGGGTCCACATTAGTCTCTGGTGGGGGCGGCCAGATGGCAAGCAACAGGGGGAGTTATAGAAAAATTATTAATTAAATTGTACAAGAATGGCTCCTCCAAATGGGAAGTGCACATGAAGGAAGATCCCCATGTGATTCAGTTCAGGGCCAGTCAGATTGGGAATCCACAGGCATCCTGGGCACAGATATCCTGAACTGTATGGGAACAGTTCACCCACTACCCCCATCCGGAGGGAGCTGTGGGAATTCGATCCATTAATAGGATATGTGAACGATGATTAAAGCCCCCCCGCCCCAGTCCCTGGGGGCAGGGAAGGCCAGTTTCCCACTTCAGCCACCCTCGCACCGGAACAAGCTCCCCCCGCCCCCCCAACCTTGTGTCTTCTCAAGAAACTAGAATGGAAGTAGTTCTGTTGGTGTGGTGGAGGAGATCCCGTGGAAGGTCCCATGATTCCGGTGAAGGTGTGGAGCTGCATCCCTCAGATGGCAGAACCAGGAGCAGAGTTCCTATGCTGGATGCCAAACTTATATGCCCACCGAAATCAAACCAGAATCTTGGGATTTCCATACCTTTTCCAAGTCAGCTCTGAAGCCGATGCACCTGGGACAGCATGGCCAATTGCACACACCGCAGCTCTGGAGAAAGAAGCAAGTTTTGCTAGCACACCATTCCAATGGATGTGACGCCAAAGAGAAAAGACTCCAGCCTCCGGGTATGGTGCAAGCCACTACCTGGAGCCACAAACCCCAGCATGTTCAGACATACCAATTCGGGGACCTGTGACGTAAAAATCACTGCCACCGCTTGGACTGTTGGGACTTTATTTCACATCGTGATGGTAGCAGGCACCAAAAGCCCCAGAAACCTGGGAGATGAACTTTTAGTTACCATTACCTCCCCAGCCGGAAGCACAGCTTCCCGGACTATGGTTAATTGGGAGCCACAGGCATGGGAAATTAAGGGTAATGAATTGTACAAATCAGGTCCACCTGACTGGGTTAGTCCCCTTGCAGGAACACATTGTGATAAATTTAAGCTGGTAATTAGATCCAGTTACTATGGCCATGCTTCTTTTCATGGAAATAAGACATTGGCAGGGGTTTATAAATTGGAATTTCAAAATGGGACCCAAAACTAGGGATGTGTGAACGCTGTTCGGATGTTTGGAGTTTGGGCTGAACTCTGCCTGTTTGGATGACCGAACCGAATGTCCAAACTGAATGTTCAAATGGCCGAACAGTTCGGAAAAGTTTGGATGAGTTTGGGGGCGGGAAAAACGTGACTTTAGGCAGGAAAAATGTGTCTGGAAAGGGGAGGCCGCTGAGGAGCAGACTTCCTGGCACCAGGGGTAGAGACCAGGGGTGGTTTCAGGGCCAAATGATATTGATACCGAGGAAAAAATTGATATTGGTATTGATAGCGCTATTTTAGGATGTTTGGCCGAGTTCCCCCGAACCAAACTCCGCCGAACCAAACAACTGAACCCGAATTCAGGTTTCGAACCGAATGACCCTATGTCTGAACATCCAAATCGCGTTCTGTTCACACATCCCTACCCAAAACCCTGTGGAGATCCACCCCTTGATTGAGCATGCAGAATCTCTTCAGAAATTAACTGCCCCAGTCATGGGCTCGCATGTTCTCAAATTAGACCAGCCTGTGAGGATATTATTGAATCCTCAGGTGCCCCTGAAGGAAATCCAGATTGATCTAGCTGGCATGAATATTTCACAAGTTGTTCCCAGGTGTGCCCCTTTTCGTAGAGTAAGAGGAATAGGGTGGTTGAAGTGGGTTTCCATGTGGCAAAGTTTGACCACCAGAACCAGGAATAAGCGTGAGTTAACAGATTGGTTGGGGCCGATAGGGGCAGGAGCCTCATTAATCAACGCAGCTAATTTTGAGGTATTAATGAACAAAGTATCCTATGCCACCAAGGATATGGTGAAATTGAGTGCTCCCCTTACCGTGTCATTTACTCACTTAGCAGAGGGGCAGATAGCCATCAGTAAGATTCTGCCCACATGGGAAATGATCCTGGAAAAAGATGAACTGCTCCTTCTTTCAGGAATACAATCACTTCAAAATAATGTCTCATTGGCGCTGGCTTTAGGGGTGTGTGAACACCCGGGGGTTCGGGGTTTGGCCCATTGGGGGTTCGGACCTCCCAAAACAATTTGGGGTTTGGGGGTTCGGTCCAAACCCATTTGGGGGGGCAAACCCATTTGGATGGTGTGCAGAGGACATGGGGGGCCCAGTTTCCCCTCCCTCCAGGCTGCGTGGGTGGAAGGGGCGCCGGAGCTCACCTCCCCCCCACCCTGTGCAGCCTACTAAAAAAAATTTTTTTTTAAAAAAAAACCCACCCAAGGGACCCCCCTACCTAGTGGCACTGGGGCTCTGGCCCCAGGTCCCGCGGCGGCGGTGGGGCCAGCTCTGGCGCCAGAAGCAGAGCACTTCAGGCCTCTACTAGGTCTTCCGGGTCATCTGACCCAGTCACCTGAGTTCGGCCCGAACCCCAAATTCGGACCTGATCCCCGAACCCCCAAACGGCATTCGCACATCCCTAGCTGGCTTGTGTCCAAGCCCAAAGTGCAACCATGGGGATGATTTGGCAAGCTAAAATGTGACATATCCCCATGGAATTGGTGAATTTAATTAGAGCTAAGTTAACAAAAGGAGAAAACAAACTCCAATATTGGTAGAAACTGGTCAATATGAGTTATGACTCCATACAGGACCAGCTAAAATTGTTTGTTATAACTTCCACAGCCCAGCGGAAACACTGATGGTATATCAAGTTGTCCCGTTGGGCTGGTAAATTAGCCAGGATCAAGTTTTGTATTCCTGGAACCCAAATCAATTTGCTTTTCCCTGGGAGAGTGGGTTTAAAACTGTAAATACTAGGGGGTATGAACATAGAAAGGGTTAGGGTTTATTTGTTTTGACAAGAATTTAGAAATTTATGATTCCTGTTTTTCCCCTGTCCCCGGTAATGATTTTGTGTGTGCTTTTAGTATTAAGAATGAGAGCGAATCAGCAATAGTTTATGTAGGAAAAGGATGTGTATGTGTTAGAACTAAGTGTGATTATGTGATTATTAATGATAAGAATATTCAACCTATGATTCTCCCGTTTAATAGATGTTTTTGTAGTGTTGTTCAGATAATTGGGTGTGGTTTTAAATATGTAACTCCAGTCTGGACTGTCCAACATGAGGCTTTTCCCCTCCCTCTACCAATCCATTTACCCAGTCTCTTTAGGACTGGGGCTATCCCTTCTCAAGGCCCTGCTCTCTCACCCCTCTTTAAAACAAGAACTACAGAAAGTGTAAGCTTCTGGAGAAACCACCTCCCTTGTAATACAACATAATAATCAGGACACTTCCAAAATGACAGCAGATATCAAGGCAACAGACCAACATCCCTGGTATGAGAACTTGCTTGGCTGGAGCTCTCAGGTGACAGGTGTGTTCAATCTAATGCTCCATCCGATTGTGTTGATCGTTATCTTCCAGATTGGGTTTGTGTTTTGCATGTTAGGGTTGATATGCTGGATCAAGTGAAAGATGGCAAGGCTCAGTGTCGAGACAAGATACTGGAGACATTGAATATGTGGGGGCAGTGGCCATAAAATAGTCACATCCCCAACAGGGGGAATTGTTAGGAATGACACCATTTCCTCCCCAAAGACCATAGACACACACACACACACACACTGGCAGCTCCCCACGAGACACAGGTCAATGGGTGCTGGGGAACAGAAGGGGGGGAAAAAGGAAAAAGAAGGAAAATGCCCCATGTAAAACCGGTCTAGTCAGAAGAAATAAGAATGAAACAAGGGAGGCTCCTTGGTAAACAATGGAGCCGTCAAAAACAGGTGGCCTCCCCTCTATCCCTTTTGCCACATCCCCTTTCACCAGAGTAACCAGACCAAGGGTTTTGCTTGTGAAATACTGTGTGTATATGTCAATTGTGTTTGGGTGGGAGGGTATAGAACTTATTTGTATGTAATACCTAGTCTTGTGTCAATAAACCTCCCTTATTTGTATCCGAGTATTCCCTTTTTGTGTCAGGGTGTGGGAGGGAGATTCCAGTCAGCTAGCAGTGCATCATATCCTCAGACTGATCCCAGTGGACACGTGAGGACTGTTTTTAATCAATTTGGCTAATTCCCCCTAAATTCAAGAGACGTTTGGATATTGGTGTACCGGCCCCCAATATTCACTCATGGGGTGGATCCATTTTCTAACAGTACTGTTCTTGAATGGTGTCGCTCTTTCCTGGCCGGGAGGACTCAACGTGTGGAGCTGGGTGATTGTTTCTCTTCTCCCCGGGACCTCACATGTGGAGTCCCACAAGGTTCTATCTTATCCCCTCTCTTATTCAACATTTATATGCAGCCTCTGGGAGTGGTCATCAGAGGACTCGGCATAATCAATATGCTGATGACACCCAACTGTACCTGCATTTTCATCAGATCCAGGCCCAGCAGTCTCAATGCTTACCCAGTTTTTGTCAGCTGTTGGGGACTGGATGAGGGCAAGCTGACTGAAGTTGAATCCTGACAAGATGGAGGTGATGGTTGTGGAGTGATGGAGTGATGGTCCCCATCATAGATGGGCTCCATCCCCCCCTGGTGTCACAGGTCCATAGTCTGGGGGTGCTCCTAGTCCCACAGCTCCACCTGGATGTCCAGGTGGCAGTGGTGGCTAAGGGTGCCTTCATCAATTACATCTGGTGCGACAGCTTTGGGCGTATGTCTTGGACCGGACCTTGCCACTATCATCCATTCTTTTATTACCTCGAGATTGGATTATTGTAACGTGCTCTACGTGGGGCTACCCTTGATAACAGTCTGGAAACTGCAGCTGGTTCAGAATGTGGTGGCTTGCCTCCTTAAGGGGACGAATCATCAGGAGCACATTACACCGGTGCTCCATTCTCTGCACTGCCTGCCAATAGCCTTCTGGGCCCAATTCAAGGTGTTGTTTTTGACCTTTAAACCCCTGAATGGCCTGGGCCCCACATATCTGCAGGACCACCTCACCCTCTGGGTCCTGGATCGGCTGGGAGTATCCTCCTTGAGGTCTCCCAGGTGTCAACTATGACCACGGCTGTGGAATTCCCTCCCACTGGAGATTCACCTGTCTTTAGACCTCCCTGCTTTCCATACACAGCATAAGTCCTCGCTGTTCCACAGGGCCTTTGGTGAGAGAGACAGGTGATGGATAGGGGGTGAGGTTAGGAATTTTTTTCTTTCTGCCAGAGTTATTTTAATGCTTCCTGGTTTTATTGCTATTTTAAGATATTGTTACCTGCCCCGAGATGCATGAGCAAGAGGGGGAGGCATAAAAATATGAGAAAAATACTTAAATAAATTTTTTAAAATATTTTCACTGATTATTATTTTTTTAATGCTTCAGGAGCCAAAATAACTCTGCTCTTCTTCCAATGCACCCTGCTCTCAGGAATGGCAATTTCATGGCTATCAAAGGGTAAAATTAAAACAGCACAAAAAAATATATACCTTCTGTGGAATGAAGAGACAATTTTATGTGACAAGTTATATAAAGATTTGTATAAATAACCTTGTGCAGAACTGATTCTGTGTGATGAACTCCCACTCTTTTTTCCCATACATGCATCTAATTACATGTTGATAAATAAATGCATTGCACAGTATGTGCTGAAGGATCCCAAGAGCTTTGGCATACTCTGAATTCAGAGTAGGGATTGATTTATTTCACAGTCATAGCAATACTACTCTATAGCAGATCATCAGTGTATATTAGTCCAAAAAGCAGTTCAATTCATGTGAGAGCATTACTCCTACCTAGAGCTGAAATGTGTAACTGCAAAAATGGGTATACCCGACAAATTTACAGTGCCCTGATTGAACCAAATATTTTGGGTATTTTTCAGTACCCAAACAGTTTTCGATTAGGTACCTGAAATACCGATAATCAGTATACTGAAATATATATTTGGTATTATTATTAGCAAGCATTTATATAGCACAAGCAATGTACCTGGTGCTTTACAAAGTAATGGAATAGACATGGCCCCTGCCCTAGGGCTTACAATCTGAGAGACAGGGTGCAGTGGGGGAGACGAAGGAAGGGGAAGAGAGGGAGAGACAAGGGGTGTAACATTCACAAAGATGCAAGGTCTCCGGTGCACATGCTTGGCTTGTTTACACTGAGAATGATGGCTGGCTGGTTCATTTGGTGAGGATATGAGTACACAGACCTCAGGTAACAGATTGTACTGGATGGAAGGTATCAGCAGGAGTTAGGTGAGGGGAGCAAGGAGTTGGGGAGGGCAGAGAGGAAGAGGTGGGTCTTGAGGAGGAATTTTAAGGTATGAAGGGAGGGGTGAGGTGGATGTGGGCAGGGAGGGAGTTCTAAGCATGGGGGGGCCATTAGGGAGAAGGGACAAAGGAAGTTAGGGGAGCAGGGGTAGCATGGGAGGGCAAGAGAGGGGACAGAGGAGGAGCGGAGTTCATGTACTGGAGTACAGAGGGACATTAGTGCAGACAGGTAGGAGGGAGCAAGGTTGTGAAGAGCTTTATAGGTGAAGACTAGGAGCTTGTGCAGGAATCGTTCAGGAAGGGGGGGGTTAGTGAAAAGAGGAGAGGAGGGGCTGCACGTGGTCAAAGCGACAGGAGAGGTGGATGACTGTGGCAGCAGAGTTTTGGATGGAGATAAGGGGAGAAAGGGGAGAGTGGGGGAGGCCAGTAAGAAGGATGTTACAGTAATCAAGGCAAAAGATGACCAAGGCGTGAACAAGGGTTTTGGCAAAGGAAACAGAGAGAAAAGGATGAATCTTAGCAATGTTATGGAGGGAGAAGCAACAGGATTTGGCAACAGAATTGATGTAGGGTTTAAAAGAAAGGGAAGGGATGAGTCAAAGATGAAGCCTAAGCTATGGGCTTGGGGGACAGGAAGGATGGTGACCCTGTTGATAAGGATCGACAGGGAGAAGGGAGAGGAAGGATGGGTGGGGGGGAGAGAGAAGGAGTTCAGTTTTAGCCATGTTGAGTTTGAGTTGATGTTGAGACATCCAGGTAGAGATATCAGAGAGACAGCTGGTGAGGTGAGCTTGAACAGATGGAGAGAGAGAG
>QEPC01008200.1:768979-784154 GCA_003113815.1 Sphenodon punctatus
CAGTGCTTCATAGGGCACCAATACAGCCCTGCAACATGCATAAATAACCACCAAGGGTGGTTAAAGGGTGGTTAGCGTCATGTCTGTTTTCACCCTATGGTCATGCAAGACAGTGGGATTTTATGGACACAAAGGGGGTCATATCTCTTTCCCCCACCAAACCCCCATATAATTTAGCTACTCTTAAGAAATTTGGAGTTCCTACTTACCATACAGTGCTTATATAAGCCTTCTTTCTATAGGTAATTATGCTAACTAAACTAATAATGTTGGGAAGGGAGCTAAATATTCATGTCTTGAATAAGAAACCAACCTTTAACTTCTGGGAATTAGGATGAAAATTTCCTTTATGGAGATGTTCTACCTCACCTTGCCTATCACAGGATTTATTGAACCCTTTTTAAAAGTTGGTAATGGAGGCTTTCATTTAAAAGAGGCCTGTGATTATGGGGTCCCTCTATTTTTTTTACATATTAAAAAATATGTATGCCTTGGAAGCAACTGTTCAATTTGCTGAGAGCCTGTAACTCCCACTGAATTGCATGTGTCTTGAAAACAGAGCCTGTTTCTTGAAATTATGGTATCCAATAAGTGAAACATCCTACATTTAAGACCACTTGGGCCTAAGTGTTTCTCCTTAGTCTTTTTCTCATCTGTGTTAATGGGAATTCTCTCACAGCTGTAGATTGGAGCTGCCTCAGTAGAGTTCCACACTTTGTGTTGACAGAATATAGTTTTCTGTTTATAACCCACCTGTGGTATTTGTATGAGAGGAACCCTACGTTTTGTGAACATTATTGCAGACTTGCCATGCTGCAAAAATGTATCACCCTTGAGGCAAAGAGCAAAAATGGGTTGGTGGTGGGTGGACACACTTTTATGAGATCTCCCTCCCCCCCACCCCCACCCCCATGCCTGTGGAAAATGTCCCCTATGCCGGCAGAAGTTAAGATGATAGGCATATCTTCAATGGTGGCATTTTCACAGACCATTTCTATCATCGCCAGAGTAGTACAAATGGGCAGCAGAATGTGATTGCAACAAATACTCCCCAGAAAATTGCTCTTAATGAAAAGTATGAATGCCTTTCTGAAAGAAGATTAAATGTGGTGTAGATGAATAGTGCTTGTTATAAGGTATATACAGGCCTGGGGTTGCAGCTCAGTTCAATCATTGGGGCCAGTCCTGCATTGACACTGTGATGAGCTACATCACCCTGATCTGACCAAAGACTTACTGAGCAGGCAGAGCCCTGGAGATCAAAGCTCTTTTCCTCAATCCCAGGCTACATTGGCCTGCTGAGGTGATGCCGTCTCTGGACATTCTACTTGAGTCAAGCTCCCACAAGGCAGCAGCAGTCAATTTTTACAACCACAACATTCTCCTCACCACCCCACTAGCCTATTCCACTTCAGTTTCAATCAGATACTCACAATACATTATGGAAATCAATAAGTTAAATGTTTTATTAGTAAAAAAAAAAAAGAGACCTTGTGGTGAAAGCCCCATAATGGATTTTCTTCAGCATTAGAAGTCTATTAAGAAGTCTCATTTGGCATTGTAGTGGAAGTTGTTGTTCTTCAGTCCACTTCTCTTCTGATTCAGTATGGCTATGAGGACATCATTGCTTTCCCCCCCCCCACCCCCACCCCCATCTTCACATTCAGAGCTAGCTACACATTTGTTTCACCACCATGAGTTTACATAACGGGTAACGTGGGCAAGCACGCTTACTCTCCCAACTAGCTAGCATGCCTTGGCTTCAAGAGTTGCTGAGAGCGTGCCGGGGGGCAGGAGACATGAGGGAGAGAGACCATCATCACAGAATAGAGTAGCAGTAGCCCAACATGTGACAAGGTGTCAGCAGCTTGCAGCAGCAATAGCCCCAGCTTGGGGGGGGGGGCAGGGGGCAGCACATCTGAGAAAGAGAGACTTTTGTGTGGCAGCAAACAGGCAGAACAAAGGAGCAGTGGGCAGGCAGGCAGGCAGGCAGGCAAGAAGGCAGGCAGTGGCACAGGCGTTGTCACTGTGGGCACCCCAGGTTATGACATGGTATTATCAGCTTTCAGAAACACACAACATTAGGAATGTGTAATTGGAGGGAACTGGGGGTATGAGAATGGGAAGAGGGAGAGATCTATTTCTTGTACCAACAACGAATGCAGCTGAAAAGTAGCAGAAGGGCACACAGAACAGCTCACAAACAGAAGCTCAAGAGCCAAGCCTGCAAAACACTGGATGTGCACAGAGCAACAGCTAGCCACAGGTGCAGAGAGGTCTGTATGTATGTCCTCAGCACCTGTAAGGTCCCTGTGCTCTCCCCAAGCTCCCCTGATTAGTACGAGCGTTGGAAGCACGTGCAAGCAAAGACAGATCTCTTATGTTTATTGCAGGGGTCTGTGATCTTGTGCTGCAAATGAGTCAGCAGAGACATCAATCTTAAGCAGCCATTTTGGGCTCTCACTCAGCCCTCTCCCTCGCACCTGTTGTTAGCAGCCTGAGCCATGTGCCAGACTGCCCAGAAAAAAACATTAACAAAAACCATAACACCAGAATATTTTGTTTTTGTTATTTGTTAATGTTTTATGTTTTAAACAACAAACAAAAATGAGCATTTTTGTTTATGCTACTATAAAACCAAACAAGCTGCACACTGCCTTCTCCAGTCAGCCTGATGTGAAAATGAGTCCATAGTAGTTAAGATGATAATACCTCTCATTGGACCAACTTCTGTTGGTGGGAGTATGCAATCTTTCCAGCTACACAAAGCCCTTTTTCAGACAGAACTAAAAATGTCAGAAGAGAAACTGAGTTAAATGAAGGTTAGGTTTGATGAATATCAGGACTGGTCTTACCACAGGACCTGTTATTTTCTCTCCTTCTGGAGGCCCAGAAGTGATCCCCATTTTCACCAGAGCAGGATGGGAGGCCTGTAGAAGGTGCCCCAGAGGGATGGGTACATGGGGAAGGGATGGGACCACAAGAACACCCACATTTTATTTTCACCCGAGACCCACAAATTCTAAGGTCATTCCTGATTAACATACGATAACAGCCACTTAAATTTGTTAAGAACATAATTAGTGCCATACTAGGTCAGACCAATGATCCATTTAGCCCAGCATCCTGGCCTGACAGTGGCCAATCTCTGTCTCTTGGGAGAAGTACCCAACAGGTCACAAAGGGAAATCCATTCCCTGTTGTTCCAGCCCCCACAGTAAGCGGTTACATACCCCCAAACCTACCTGACTAATAGATGCTAATAGACCTATGTTCCAGAAACTTGTCCAACCTTTTGTTAAACCCAGCTATACTACTGGCCTGGCCCACAGCTTCTGGAAACAAATTCCACAGCTTAATTGTGCATTGAGTGAAAAAAATACTTCATTTTAAATCTGCTACTTCTTAGTTTTGTGGAGTGTCCCCTTGTTTTAGTACTATTTGTGAGAGTAAATAACTGTTCCCTATTAACTTGTTCCACACCACTCATGTTTTTATAAACTTCTATCATATCCCCTCTCAATCATCTCTTCTCCAAGGCGAAGAGCCCCAACCTTTCCAGCCTCTCTTCATAGGGGAGCCGTTCCATACCCTTGATAATTTTTTTTGCTGCCTCTGTACTTTTTCTAGTTCTACTATGTCTTTTTTTGAGATGTTGTGACCAGAACTGTACACAATACTCCAGGTGCAGTCTTACCATAGATTTACAGAGAGGCATGATATTTTTAGTTTTATTATGTATCCCTTTCCAAATGATTCCTAACATTGGGTGATTTCAGATGTTACACCACCACAGTCAACCACGGTGAATCCCACCGTGGTTGACCATGGTAACGTCACATCTGTTGGGCTGAAAAATGATTCCCACCAGATGTTCATCCCCGGTAGGAATTGCTTTGGCCACGCTTTCAGAGGTTCAGCTGGCCGGACCTCTGAAAGCATGGAGTGATTTCAGACATAACGGGGCCCGTTGGCCCTGTACCAAAATCACCCTATTCATTCCCCGCCAGGGTCACCCCATCACACCGCAACAGATGTGCTGGGGGGATCCCGGCGGGGAATCTGGGAGGGGGTGGGGCTGCATGGCGCAACGAGACTGCACAGCCGCCCCCACGCTCCCGCCGCCCGCCCTCCGGGGAGACGGGCGGGCGGCGGGGCCAATGAGGCTGCCGCATCGGGCCGGATTCGCCACGGCCTGGGGTCCCGCCGGTGATCCCGGGCCGTGGCGCCCAACCAGACGAGACGCCGGGGTTCACCCCGGCATGGGATTGCATTCGACACGCGGCGGCCTCCGGTCCCCCCGCTTTGGCTGCTCACGTGTCGAATGCAATCCCCAGCCGTGGTAACATCTGGGGGGAAACATCCGTTTCCCCCAACAGACATTACGCTATCACAGCCACCATGCGGAATTGAGCGTGGTTCACTGTGATATCGTCACGTCTGAAATCACCCTTAGTCAAAGCAATTCCTGCTGGGGGTGAACACCTGGCAGGAATCATTTTTCAGCCCAACAGATGTGATGTTACCATGGTCAACCACGGCGGGATTCACTGTAGTTGACTGTGGTGATGTCATGTCTGCTCCCAGACTATGGCCCAGAATCGGCGACCATGCCCGCTGCCGATTCCGGGCCATGGTCAATACCCCGGGGGGGAGGATGGGTACTGTGGCCGCATTGGCCGCTGCGCCTGCCCATGTCCCAGAGGGTGGATGGCCTCGGGAGCGTGGGAGGGGCTGTGCAGTCTCATTGCGCCACGCAGCCCCACATCCTCCCTCAATTCCCCTCCGGAATCGACCGGCACATCTATTGATGGGCCGTTTTGATTCCAGAGGGGAATCAAATGGTGATTCCGTGCCGGGACCAATGGGTGCCCCAGCATGTCTGAAACCACCCATTGTTTGCTTTTTTGAACACTGCCGCAAACTGAGCTGAGGATTTTAATCTATTGTTCACAATGAGTCCAAGATCCTTTTCCTGAGTGGTAACTCTTAATTTCAAACCCAGCATTGTATAAATATAGCTTGGGTTATTTTTACCTATGTGCATTACTTTGCACTTGTCCACATTAAATTTTATCTGTCGTTTAGATGCCCAGTCACCAAGTCTCACAAGATTACCCTGAAATTCTTCAGTCTGCTTGGGTTTTAACTACCTTAAATAGCTTTATGCTATCTGAAAATTTGATCACCTCACTCTTTACTCCCTTCTCCAGATCATTAATGAACATATTAGGGATGGGCGAACAGATTGCGGTTCGGGTTCGGCCATTCGGTTTGGTCCGGTTTGGTTCGACCATTCAGTTCGGCCATTTGGTTCGTAGGGATGGGGGAACGTGGATCAGAAGTTCAGAGTTCGGACCAAACTTGGTCTGTTCAGTCAACCGAACCAAACTTCCGAACCGAACTCGAATTTCAAACCGAACAAAACCGAACTGAATTTCCAAACTCCGTTCTGTTCGCCCATCCCTACTGGCAACACACACCAAAAAAACCTGGTTTTGAATGGTCGAACTAGGTTCGGAATTTCAGAATTCGACCGTATTCGGTCTGTTCGGTCGAACGAACCGAACTTCCGAACTGAACTCGAATTTCAAACTGAACTGAACCGAACCGAATTTCCAAACTCCGTTCTGTTTGCCCATCCCTATTGGTTCATTCGCCGCGTTCGGATTTGGCAGTTCGGTTTGGTCCTGTTTCATTAGGTTTCAGGCATCTGTATAAAAAGGCTCTCTGTGCGAGGAATGATGGCCCCAGACCCATGATGGTGGGTCCTGGGGCTAGAGTAGCAGCTTCTAGATACATATTGGCCACAGCCCTCCCTGCCTGTAACTTAGCCCCAGAACCCCAATGGCTGGTCTTGGAGCTGGAGTGGCTGTTTCTTGGTGTGTTCGAATTACATCGCCTCTGTGCGAGGAATGATGGCCCCAGACCCATGACAGTGGGTCTTGGGACTAGAGTGTCAGCTTCTAGGTACATATTGGCCACAGTCCTCCCTGACTGTAACTTGGCCCCAAAACCCTGATGGCGGGTCCTGGGGCTGGAGTGGCTGTTTCTTTTTTTATATATATCTATCTCTACACTAAATCTAACTCCTATTAACTAGGGGTGGAAATTACGGATCATCCGGTATCTGATACTGTCGGTATTTGGTGTACCGGCAGTATCGGATTAAACCCGGTAATTCGGCCCATTTACTGGATTCCCCCCGTACCGGATTTTTTACAATGCGGTCATTCAAATGAATGGCCGCAATGTAAACAAAAAACAAAAAAAAACCCCTCACTTTCCCTCCCTAGTCCAGGCTGCATGGGTGGAAAGGGGGACACCCCCCACCCACCCTGCCCAGCCTGGCTTTAAAAAAAAAAAAAATTCCCCTGAAGCCCCTGCTAGTGCGGGCTCCGGGCCGCCGCCAGCGACCCAGAGCCTGCACCAGCAAGTAGGTACAGTTGTACTAGGGTGATCCTTGGGGTGGGGGGTGGTTTAACACACACCCCACCCCAGGGATCACCTACCTTGTGCTCCGGGTGGCGGCAGCGGTCTGACTATGGCAGCTTCAACGCTGGCTGTGGCTGCCAACTTCAGTGCTACTAGGCCATCCAGTGAACTTCTGGGTTTCCCCAGAAGGCCTAGTAGGCTGAAGCCAGCAGCCACAGCCAGCGCTGAAGCTGCCAGAGTCGGACCACTGCCGCCACCTGGAGCGCAAGGTAGGCGATCCCTGGGTGGGGAGGTAGGGTGATCCCTGGGGTGGGGGGGTGTTAAACCACCCCCAGCCCAGGGATCACCCTAGTAACTGCTGGTGCGGGCTCCAGGTCGCCGGCGGCGGCCCGGAGTCCGCACTAGTAGGGACTCAGGGTTAAAAAAAAAAAATTTAATCCAGGCTGGGCAGGGTGGGTGAGGGGTTCCCCCCTTCCACCCACACAATCTGGGAGGGGGGGGAGTTTTTTTGTTTTTTTTCCATTGATTTCAATGGGGACAGTTCCCCATTGAAATCAATGGAACAAATCCGGTACCAGTAAACCGGTACAAATCTGGCAATCCATTTTTTCTAAATCCGGTAACCGGTAAATCCAGTAACCAGTAATTGCCCTGATGTCCCACCTCTACGATTAAGTAATCTAAAACCTATTGAACTAAATGGAATATCCTAATAATTAACTACAAAGGCCTTGTCCTACAAACACACTGTATCTCTATCTAACTCTATAACTAAGATAACTACTATGTATATCTGTCTAGTAACCGTCTATCTAATAATTGTCTATCTATATATACAATATTAAACAGGGGGAAACACAAACAACACAGGGAGGGGTACAAAACTGAAATTAAGTTCAATCTAATAATATTCCTACTCTAAATAAATCCAAAACTTAAAAAAGGGGAAGGGAATCAGGGATGGAATAAGAGGGAGAGGGAAAGGATTCAATGGAGGGTGAAGGGAGGAAGGAAGATTGAATACAGGAACACAGGGAGGGGTAAAAACAAAAAATAACACCTAAATCTATCTAATCTAATCTAAATAAATGATAATATGGAGGTAAATGGGTTGGATGGGTGAAATAGGAGGAGGATGGCAATGGATTAGGAATAGAAAGGAACAAAAACTGCTGGGAGAAAGGGAGCCTTCTGAAACGCCTGCTGTTCAGGAACACTGACTAGCTCAGAAGGTGTTGGGAAGTGGGGAGGCAATTAGTTTTGTTTCTTGCTGCTCCCACCTCACCTGATGCCCCATTGGCTCTGTGCAGCCTAGCCCGTGGCCAATCGCAGACTGCAAAGCCAGTGGTCTGAGGTGAAAAGGGATGGTGACTGGGCAGACTGGTTGCTACTCCAAGCCTCTCCACCTCTGGTGCCTGGAAGTCTGCTCCTCAGCTGCCTCATCCTCCCTGTCATGTTTTGCCTTCCAGTAACATGTTTTTGCCTCCCGAACTCACCTGAACGCGATCCAAACTGACCGAACTGTTTGGTCATTTCGACGTTCGGAATTGATTTTGATTCGGTCAGTTCGTGTTCAGATTCAGGTTCAGGTTCAGGTTCAGGTTCGGTCGTCCGAACAGGCCGAGTTCGGGCTGAACTCCGAACTTCCGAACCGCGTTCGCCCATCCCTAGATCATATTAAACAACACCAGTCCCAGTACAGATCACTGAGGCACTCCACTAGTTAATTCTCTCCTCTAAAAACAAAACTGACCATTTAGTCCTACTCTTTGCTTCCTATCTTTTAACTCATTGCCTATCCACAGTAGGACATTGCCTCTTATCCCATGGCCCTTTAATTTTCTCCAGAATCTCTTATGATGGATCTTATCAAATGCCTTCTGAAAGTTCAGATACACTATATCGACTAGCTCACCCTTATCCACATGCTTATTTATACTCTAAAATTCAATAGATTAGTGAGGCATGACTTTCCTTCCTAAATCCCTGTTGACTCTTCACCATTAAGCCATGTTTATCAAAATGCTCAATAATTCTGCTCTTAACCTTTTCTACCTGTTTGCCCAGCACTGATGTCAGGCTCACCACTATATAGTTTTCAGGACCCCTTCTGGAGTCCTTTTTAAATATTATCCTCACAGTAGCTACCCACTAATCCTCTAGTACAGTGGCAGATTTTAGTGATAGGTTACAAATTACCAATAGTAGGTCTGCAACTTCATGTCTGAGTTCCTTCAAAACTCTGGGATGAATACCATCTCATCCTGGTGTTTCGTTACTATTTCATTTGTCAAATTGCTCTAGAACCTCCTCCAGAGTCACACGTATTTCTTCCGGTTCTTCACCTACAAAGACTCGGCCCAGCGTGGGTATCTCCCCAACATCCTCAGGGGTGAAGACCGAACTGTTTTACATCTAATTTGGCAATGCTTCTGCTTTTTCCTATTTTCTTCATTAGGACTATTTTTCTATTTTTTTAAAGGATGCTCTTTTTTTACTCTAATAGCCTCCTTCACCTCCCTATTTAACCACACTGGCAGAAGTTTGGTTATCTTGCTACCTTTTTTTATTTGTGGAATATATTTAACCACTTAAAATATAAACTATGGCTGTAACTCTGTCTTCGGAAAACTTCGGATATTGCCAAATATTACAGTATTCGGTTCAGAAAGTCTGAAGGTCTGAAGACCAAGGCTGTTATTTGGAAAACGTCGGAAACCGCTGCACACGTGGAGGGCTAGTGGACAGTTGAGTTTCTTCTGGAAATGAAATGTAGTGCCATATTTGGTAGTAGGAGGGTATGGGAGGGGACAGTTGAGTGATGGTAAGCCAGATGGCAAGTTTTGATTGGCTGGCAGGGCAAAATAAAAGTGGCTGCACTCATTTTGTCCATTCTTTTTGGTGAATTTGGCTGTGTGCTACAGTGCTGCTGGATCTGTAAGTAATTGACTGGGAGAGGGGGGGGGGGTGACTGGCCTGGTAGGGTTTTGCCTGGCCTGTCCATAGGGCTAATGCTGGGGGATGAGGGTTACTTTTACCTTTACCATGCCATGCACTTTTAAAAAATAATAATAATTGGGTGCAACATTGCTCTAGTTCTACCTGCTGCTTGGTTGGCACTCCACAACATGAGGCCAGAGGGATCTGTCTGCCTGGCTCCACTTCCCCTTGCCTGGTCTGTTCAAGTTACCAGTGCCACAGTACCAATACGATGCCAAGAGGGTGCTCCTGGAAAGGTGTGTGTGTGATCATGTGGTTTCTTAATTTCATGACTGCTGGGACCTGTCTTTTGTTGACATTTATTTCTCCATGCAGTTGAAGACTGTTTTGTGGGGTTGTTATATTCTTCTTCAGCGAATGTCCCTTGCTAGCTTGCATTTCTGTGCACTGCTTGGTTGGCATTATTAGAGTGCAGGAGCGCTCTAATAGTTACGGTGTGTTACACTCTCCATTATAATGCTCCAACATTCTATTTGCTATAAGATTGGCATGATTAAAGATAGGATTGTGCAATTTGTGCTGATGGATCACTGTAGTACGTGGTTCATGATGTTCAAATATCAGCCAAATCAGTTGGATAACAGCTGAGATATCGCAGTTTGAAAACTGCACTTTGAAAGCCTGTTTTTTCAGAAGTTAAACTGTCTCTATCTTGGCAGGGTAAAGGGGGTTTGTGTTTGTTGGGAGGAGGTGTAAGCCTTTTAGAAAATTCAAGAAGGCTGGTTAGGTGTGCCTTTGGTTTACTTTTTGTAAATCCAGTTAGTAGTTTTTAAGTTATGACATCTTGAAAATTGAATGTTAGGCCGCATTCACATCTGCGGCTGCGGTGGCAGCAGAGAGAGTGGTGTGGGAAGACGTAGCAGCGAGGAAGAGCCAGATGACAGGAAAAGAGGCGATGCAAATGGGGATCTGCCGTGGCCTCTCACATGCATGTCAGGGCAGGATTTTGCGCCCCGACATGTGCGAGAGAAGCCACGGCAGATCTCCGTTCGCACCGGCTCTTTTCCTGTCATCCGGCTCCTCCCCGATGCTGCGTCTTCCCTTGTTGCTCTCTCTGTAGCCACTGCCGCCACAGATGTGAATGCGGTCTAAGCCTATGGAGACCATCCTGAGTGTGGAGTGCTTGCAAACATTTTATGTGTAATGCAGAGACTGTTTAAAAGCAAACAGTCTTGAATACTGGGGACTACAACTCCCAGCAGGCACTGCTTGCCAGAGCCTATCAGCACTGGAGAAAGAGAAGGAACTGCACCTCCCAGGGGGCAGTGTGAGTGACTGGTCAGCCATGTTTACAGCTGATGTGGTGAGGAGAGGAGGAGAGAAAGACCTGTGAAAGGGAGAGAGCTGAAGCTCATTCTGATCTGATCCCGCACAACAGGTATCTCGGCTTGGGGGCCAGGGACACTGAGATGGCTAAACAACAGAGCAAGCTAATCCTGCAGTGATGTTTGGGGTGACTGATCTTGCCCCCTAAACCTGCTCAGAACCTCAGAGCACATGGATTTCAGTGACAGTCCTTTCCGCTCCAAAAACGTGGGGTGTCTGGACTGTGAATCCAATGGGGTGCCCCACTGGAGGAGCATGGCTGGGGCTGGAGTTTGCCTTGGATGGTCCCAGGTGTAGGAAGAGGTCAGAGGTTTATCCCAGACACAGGGACAGGAGGTTACAGGCGTGATGGAATCAATCCTCTTTCAGCGCTTCACCCTCCAACTTTCCCAACCCCACTAAGGAATGAGGGGTAAGCAGGTGCTCTGGGCTGATACAGTGGGTGTTCTGCAGGAGGGGAGCAGGGAGATGGTGGATTCCTGTGCAGAGCAACCCTGTGGGGCAGAGTGCCAAGTGTAGTCCTCTTGGGAGGACTCTAAGAGCGAGCCTCAGCTCAGGGAGGGAGCATACACAAGGGGGAGCAGGGAGCACAATAATTAAATTACTGTGCCCCCCCGCACAGTAATTTAATTATTTATTTATTTTGTTGTATTTTTAACTCGCTACCTCTTGTCACAGGCAACTTGGAGCAGCTCACAACAATAAATAAAACATATAAAATCTTTAAAAACAGTATAAAACAGCATAAACATAAGGCAGAACCACATAAACACACACACCCCATCACCCCCTTATCCGACTCTCTCACCAAAGGTCTGGCAGAACAATCAGATCTTACACTGTCTTCGGAAAGAGGGGAGGTCAGGGGCCAGGCGGATCTCCATCAGGAAGGAATTCCACAGCCTAAGGGCCGCCACAGAGAACATCCTCCCGATCGTCACCACCCAGGAAACCCGGGGGATCATGAGTCGGGCATCCCTGACTGGCCGTAAGGGCTGTACCATGTCTCAGGGCATGAGATGGTCTGCAGGTAAGCAGGGCCCAGGCCATTTAGGGCTTTATAGGTCAATACCAACACCTTGAATCAGGCCTGGAAAACAATAGGCAGCCAGTGCAGAGAACGGAGCACTGGTGTAATGTGCTCATGGTGACCCGTCCTCGTTAGGAGGTGAACCACCACATTCTGCACTACCCGCAGCCTCAGGGCCATCATCATGGGTAGCCCCATGCAGAGTGCATTGTAATAGTCCAGTCTAGAGGTGATAAAAGCATGGATGCTGGTGGCCAGGTCAGAGTCTGAAACATACGGCAGCAGTCATCGCACCAGATGTAACTGGCGAAAGGTGCTTCTCACCACCGCTGCCACCTGGGAATCCAGGCAGAGCTGCAAATCAAGAAGCACCCCCAGATTATGGACCTGAGTAGCTAGAGGGAGGCAGATCCTGTCAACAACAGGAGCCACCACACCTCCCACCTTACCCACCAACATCACCTTGTCAGGATTCATTCTCTGACAGCTCCCCCTCATCCAATCCACCACAGTCACCAAGCACGAGGTAAGCACCAAGACTGCCAGGTCTGAGTCTCCAGAAAAAGAGAGGTAGAGTTGTGTATCATCAGCGTACTGATGTCAACGTATGCCGAACTCCCTCACGACCTCGCCCAAAGGCTACATGTACACATTGAACAGGAGGGGGGATAGAATAGAACCCTGCGGGACTCCATACATGAGGTTCCTGGGAGATGATGAACACTCGCCAAGAACCACTCGCTGAGTTCTCCCGGCCAGAAAAGAGCAGAACCATTCAAGAACAATTCAACCCACCCCAGTCCGGTCCCGCAGCCGAGCCACCAATATCTCATGGTCAACAGTGTCAAATGCTGCCAACAAATCTAATAGAGTTAACAATGATGATCTCCCCTGATCTAATTCCCAGTGCAGGTGATAGACCAAGGCCACATGTGCAGTAAGAACATATACTGGGTCAGACCAATGGTCCATCTAGCCCAGCATCCTGTCTCCGACAGTGGCCAATCACTGTGGCTTGGGAGAAGCACCCAACAGATCACAATGAGGGATCCATTCCCTGTTGTTTTCCCCCAGCTCCCATCATGTTCCCTGGTCCTGGCTGGCTAATAGCTGCTAATGGACCTATCTTCCAGAAACTTGTCCAAACCTCTTTTAAACTTAACTATAGTACTGGCCCTTACCACAGCCTCTGGCAGTAGATTCCACAACCCAATTATATGCTGAGTGAAAAAATACTTTCTTTTATTTGTTTTAAACTTGCCACCCATGTGTTTCATGGAGTGTCCCCTAGTTCTAGTACTAGCTGAGAGGGTAAATAACTGCTCCTTGTTTATTAGTTCCACACCACTCATGATTTCGTAGACCTCTATCATATCTCCTCTGTCGTCTCTTCTCCAAGCTGAACAGCCCCAACCTACCAAGCCTCTCCTCATCCGGGAGCCCTTCCATGCCCTTGAACATTTTTGTTGCCCTTCTCTGTACCGTTTCTAGTCAGCTATGTCTTTTTTGAGATGGGGCGACCGGAACTGCACACATTATTCGAGGTGCAGTCGCACCATTGATTATGCAAGAAAGGGAACCCTGTCCAAGGAGGATTAAAGTGCAAGAGTCTTGTAGAGACAGAGAGATGTAGAATAATGACCATAATGGAGAGCCCTGGGCAGAGGAGAACTGAGTGAGGGAGCTTTGTAGTAAACAGGAGATCCTTCCTTTGACTCCCAGTTGTGCCTGCTAGGGACAGAGATGCCTGACTTTCCCCCTGTGTTTTCTCCCCATCTTTTGGGTGCAGGGAGGGAGGGAGATCCTCCATCTCCTCCTCCAGCTGCCTGCTCCTACTGCCCCCGACACAGTCAAAAAAAGGGTTAGCAAAGGACTGCTGTGGCTCATATTTCAACCCAGGTTGCTGTGGCCACAATGCAGGGTACTCACCACTATACAACCAATGCCCTGGTACTCAGGCCTCTCTTCCCAGGGAGTGACCTCTGTCTCCGTTGCCCTCACAGGGCAGTGGGAGGCTTCCACAGCCAGATTGTCCGATGACGGACATTACCCAACCCTCCATGGGACCCTAGTGTCAGGCCCTGTGGCTTAGCTGGCCAAAGCCCTTCCCTTATAAGCAGGAGATCATGGGTTTGACTCTGCCTGGTTCCCTGGCTAAGCCATGGGCAGCACTGGTGGTATAGGTGCTTCATATGAGATTTCCAATCTCATGAGCTGGGGTTGAGTCCTGGATGTTGGCACAGGCTTCTTTTTGCGCAGCAAAACGCTCCCAGGAGAGGAAAGGGAAGGGCACTGTGCCATTGCTCTCTGAGGGTAAATGACAAAAGTGGGATTCAAACCCACGCGTGGACGGCACAATGGATTAGCAGTCCATTGCCTTGACTACTCGGCCACTTTGTCTTCCAAAAAGAGCGTCGTGGCACTCCGTCTCCAGCGTCTGAAATGGATGGCAATTTTTTTTTTAAAAAAAAGGTATACCCTTACCTCCCCCTTGACAAGACCACAGGCAAGATTTGAATTCAGTACCTCCAGCACCCAGAACAGCACGCTTGCACTTACACCACCGGGCCTCCCCAACTTGTTTCCAAGCAGACCTCCCTTGGATTCACCACACGCGGTATGTATACCCTGCCACCTTCACCTCACTTCTCGGAACTCCTCCCGCTGTGCCTCTTGGACTTTGGTCGAGCTCTGGCTGTCAGCTGTCCTGGTCCAGCAGCTCCAGGGGAAAGCCTTGGCCTGAGACACCATGGTTAAGCAGGCTAAAGCACCTGTCTAGTGAACAGGAGATCCTTGTTTTGACTCCCAGAGGTGCCTGCCTGGGACAGAGCTAGCTGCCTGCCTTCCCCCTGTCTTTTCTCCCCATCTTTTGGGTGCAGGGAGGGAGGGAGACCCTCACCTCCATCTGCCTGCTCCTAATGCCCCCGACACAGAGAGGAAAAAAGGGTTAACAAAGGACTGCCATGGCTCAGATTTGAACCGAGGTTGCTGCGGCCACAACACAGAGTACTCACCACTATACAACTAGGGATGGGCGAACGCGGTTCGGTAGTTCGGTGTTCGGCCCGAACTCGGCCTGTTCAGACAACCGAACACGAACACGAACACGAACACGAACACGAACACGAACACGAACACGAACACAAACACACCGAACGGAACCGAACAACGAACAACGAAATGGCGAACACACCGAACGGAACCGAACACCGAACGACGAAAATGGCAAACACACCGAACGGAACCGAACACCGAACGACGAAATGGCCGAACAGTTCATTCAATTCGAATCGCGTTCGGTTGTGTTCGGGTGGCTAAAACATGGTCTTCTGTCAGGTCACTGGAAGGCCAAATGTAGCAGGGAGGGGGAAGTCATTTGACTCA
>QEPC01008200.1:793896-810916 GCA_003113815.1 Sphenodon punctatus
GGGCCTCATAACGTCTCTCTCGGCGTCTTTCCACCAGACGGTCCTCTATCTGCAGAGCGAGGGCAGAAATTTGCTCCCATGTATCCGGAAGCAAGATGAAGGACAGCTGGTCTTTTATCTCCTCGCTTAATCCCTTGCGGAAGATGACTCTCAAGGCCTCCTGGGACCAGCCTAGTTCGAAAGCAAGCTGTTGGAAACGCGTAGTGTATTCCACCACGGTCTGCTTCCCTTGGCGAATGTGCAAAATTGCGGTCTCGGCGTCTCGCCGCCGGTGGGGATGGTCAAAGAGATATGTGAATTCTCTTACAAACTCCCCATAGTCTGTAAGCAGCGGGCTTTTATCCTTGAGGAGGGTGGTGGCCCATTCCAGGGCAAGCCCCCCTAAGTTGCCAATAACAAAGGCCACCTTCCTTCTATCCTGGGCGTAGGTTCGGGGCTGCACCAAAAAGGTTAATTAGCATAAGGCGAGGAATCCTTGAAACTGGTGCCGATCCCCAAGAAATTTCTCTATGGGTGGTGCCTTCGGTTCCCGGGGGCGCTGGCCCCAGCCTCTGGGGCTCCTTCTGCCTCTACGGGTACTGCTACGGCGGCGGGTGCCACCACTGGTGCTGGGGCCGCAGCTTGGGCTATTATGGCGGCTTCCAGTTCCGCTTCTCCATGGCTAGGGAGTGAACGGCTTGCACCAGCTCGTTCAACTCTTGAGCTACGCTCATTTTTCCCCCGAAGCGTCCTCCCTACAGGGGGAGGGTGGTTGCGCCGGTGATACTGTCAGTGGGAAGGGGGGCAGGGGGGATGGTAAGGGTACAGAGCGGGAGAGGGCTGGGCACTCACGACGAGTGGCGTGCGACACGGGCGGCCCCGTCCCCGATGCCTCGGCACAAGGGAGGTGGATTATATGCCCGTCAGGATAGTGTTTGGCTGTACGATCCTACACAAGGATCAGGGCCCTATCATCATTGGGTGCCGAGAAACGAGTACTGGGGCACCCTGTCCACCGTTCAACCACTCTTGCCTCCGACGTGCACACACAGGGGGGAGAGGGTAGTGCCGGGGTGATGTGAGGAAGTAGGGGGCAAGGTCCCAGGGAAGGTAGGAAGGAAAACACTCTCTTGCACCCCACGGGTAGGGAACCCACGAGGGGGAAAGGGGAGGGCCCCACACTACTCCACTCACCCAGCAGTCACTCACTCAGACACTCAACAGGGACAACAGGGAACACTCACCACAGTCACGCTTGGCTTCTGCTTCCACAGCTACACAGGATGAAAGGGAGAAGGGAAGGGAACACAGTCTAGAGAAAAGGTCAGGATTCACTCCACGTTCGCACCAGGGGCCAGTTTCAGATCACCGGCGCCGCTAGCTCTGCGGCGCCGGCATTTGTATCGCAAGCTCCACCCAGAATATGTGACAGGAGACGTAGGGAGCGTCTTGCGGGCAGGGGCCCTGCCCCCTGCGCCTGCAGCGGTGTCGGTGTTGGATCTGTTGCCGGAAGTGGCTGCGCTTCCGGGGAATCCCCCGTTGACGTGCTGGGGGAGCCTCCTGTTGTAGTCTCCTCTGGGCCTGGTGCTTCTGGCGACGCATCCTGGGAGAGTGTGGGGGTTGCCGGTAGGTGCTCCCGGGGTCCGGGGTGTGGTCTGGCGGGCCGGTTGCTTACACGCACTTTATTACTTGTATTCTGCTTGTGGAATGCTTGTAGTTGGAATTGTGAGGAAAACCCAGTTGTAAACCATCATTGAGGGTGCAGTGAGCACAGACAACCTCCATCTTGAGGAAGGGGAAAAACGCATGTGAATTAACTTTAAAATCATGCGAGCCAGGCAGTGCCCCCAGGCCTACCAAGCCAGGCAGCGCCCCTAGGTCCACCGACCTAGGGGAAAAGGGGAGACAAAGGGGATCCCCTGATCTTTGTAGGAGCTAGTAATGCCCCTATATCACAGTGACATGTAAGAGAATCCCTGGTATAGGCTCATCCTCTTCAGGCTTATACAATTGTGACCCTTTATCACATCTTTCTGATATTTGGGAGAGATTATCCTAAAGGTGTGAAATACAGCCCTGCCAAATTTCATGTACACTGGTTGGAATACAAAGATGTTACATTCAGACACACATTTATAAGTTAATTGCTTATACCACCAGGACCCTTTATCTAATCCTTCTGAAAGTTGGCAGAGATAGTAAAGTTGGGGAGGAATTTAATCTTGCCAAGTTTCATCCACATTATATGGGCGACAAAGAAGTTCCAGCCAGGAATGTATATGCAGAGTTTTGCAAAATAACACATTTCAACTGTTTATAAAATAGTATTCCTTTATCCAATCTTTCTGAAATTTGGTCCTAATAATGCTGTTCATTGGAGGTACAATCCCTCAACATGTCATCCAAATATAATGAAAAATAAAAAGGTTACAGCCAAACAAGTGTTTTCCATTGAAACCAATGGAAATCAAAAATAAAAATGAAATTTTGATATTTATGAAAAAGAAAGATTTAAATAACTAAAACAAAAAATAAAAATATTAACAAAATGGGTCCCTGGTGCACACCTCTAGAATTTAGCCATCCTAGGTAGTTTGAGAAGTTACAGGGGGTTGGGAGAAGCCAAGAGTGAGGTGATCAAATTTGCAGACAACACCAAGTTATTCAAGTTAATTAAAACAAGAGCAGACTGTGAGGAACTGCAACAGGATCTTACGACACTGGGTGCTTGGGCATCTAAATGGCAAATGAGATTTAATGTGGACAAGTGCAAAGTGATGCACGTAGGGAAAAATAATCCAAACTATGCGTACACAATGCTGGGTATTAAGCTAGGAGTTACCACTCAGGAAAAGGATCCGGGGGTGGTTGTGGACAATACAATGAAATCCACAGTGCAGTACGCAGCAGCAGTCAAAAAAGCAAACAGAATGTTAGGAATTATTCAGAAGGGAATAGAGAATAAAACTAAGGAAGTCATAATGCCTCTATAAAAATCAATGGTGCGACTGCACCTCGAATATTGCGTGCAGTTCCGGTCACCGCATCTCAAAAAAGACATAGCTGAACTAGAAAAGGTACAGAGAAGGGCAACAAAAATTATCAAGGGCATGGAAGGGCTCCCATATGAGGAGAAGCTTGGTAGGTTGGGGCTCTTCAGTTTGGAGAAGAAATGACTAAGAGGAGATATGATAGAAGTCTATAAAATCATGAGTGGTGTGGAACTAATAAACATGGAGCAGTTACTTACCCTCTCAGCTAGTACTAGAACTAGGGGACACTCCATGGAAACTCATGGGTGGCAAGTTTAAAACAAATAAAATACAATATTTGTTCACTCAGCGTATATTTGGGTTGTGGAATCTACTGCCAGAGGCTGTGGTAAGGGCCAGTACTATAGTTACGTTTAAAAGAGGTTTGGACAAGTTTCTCCAAGATAGGTTCAGGGAACATGACGGGAGCTGGAGGAAAACAACAGGGAATGGATTCCCCATTGTGAGCTGTTGGGTGCTTCTCCCAAGCCACCGTGATTGGCCACTGTCGGGAGACTGGATGCTGGACTAGATGGACCATTGATATGACCCAGTATTGCACTTCTTATGTTCTTAAGCTGTGGTACTTCAAACTAAAATACCTACCTACCTACCTAAAATACAGGGTTTTCTCCTGAATCCAGATGTACAGCATATTTTGAGTGATAATTACCTCATCATTAATCTCTTGTACCCTTGGATTCAACATGATTGTTTAAAACAGAGCAAAAGTGCTGAGTTTTGTTTAATTCCCAACTGCTTTGATCTGCTTTCATATGCCGTGTCAGGCATAATGTGCTGTTGGTCTTTTAACTCTAGCAAATAGCAATTTTATTTTTGCCTGCCTACCGTAAAGCTTGCCTTTCTAGCTATGACTCACATAGCTCCTGCCAATTCATGTTCATGTTTCTAATTTAATTTCCATCCTTTCTGGAATTGCTTCTCTCTGCCTGGCAGAAAGGAGTGACCAAGTAGCAACAACCACCCGGGCCATCTAAGTACTGTAAGCAGGTTTGATCCTTTTTAAATATGGCAAGAACCTTCAAGCTGTTTTCTCTTCTGTATGGTAAGTAGCCAGTGTTTGTGCTAGGGGTTCTGCTTCCTACTCTGACTGCACACATCATGAGCTCATGTGCCTTTCATCTCCAAGCTGCAGCTGTTCGTGGTTTGGAGGAGCTATGATCAAATGTAAGATGGACAAAATTAATTTATGTAGTTCTTGCTTCAATTGGCAAGACCATATAATGAATCTTCTCAGTGATTTCTAGATTTTCTTCTTAAGCCACTTTGGTACCACCACTGCTGAAAACTCAATTCTCACTCATCAGGCATTTTAGTCTAGTGGATGTGTTTTTTACTTCCCATATCTACTTCAAAATTGATTGTGAGCTGTGACTAGAAGAACGTGTCTGGTTTCTCCTCCTTTCACTGACAGCCCGATAGACTTAGCAACTGAGAAGTGACAACCTTGGAAAACAGGAAAAATACTTTATGATTCACATTTGCTGACATGTGGGTCTACCTTTCAATAATCATCTGTAGGGTATGATATGCATTACATATGAAACCAGGAGCTGCTGGAAAGCACCAGGGCATTCTCTAAATATAAGGTATACCACAAGCATAAGCAACTTCAGTGATTCTGAATAAAGAATTTAGTTTTGGGGAAGTGCAAGAGAGCTGTCTGATGGTGCAATAATTACATCATTGATCAGCATTGGGTTTTTTCCGCAGGAGTCTGGCAACACAAAGCTTGTTCAATAATGTATATGAATTTACACTGGGGCTCCTCCATCACAAGTGCATTTAGGATCAAAGTCACCATGTTTAATAACAGCCAAAACAAGATGCATTTTGTCCTAGCATCTCATCTGAAGTCAAATAAGTTATAACATTGTGACATTGTTGTATTCAAACACATTTTCAAGACAACCATACACCTTGTCACCGTGAACACCAAAAACACAGGGGATTTAGCCCAACTGGGAGGCAGGATACATCAAGAAAAAGGGAGCAGGAAATTAATACTCCAGGTCAAAACAGAAAGCGGGAGATATGCAGCAGAAGGGGTATGTGAAAAAAATGGTATCAGACTATGACGGTGCTGCAGGCCACTGATGCGGGCAGGCAGGCAGACAGAGGTTAATTGGAGTTCAATGGGACTACAACCTTTAACAGGAGTTTGCCACAAACCTAACTATAACAGGACATCCCAAACAAGTCTAGTCTTGTCAGCTAACACTAGCTTTTCAAGCCCTCCCAATGGGCAAATGACACCTTTCTTTAGGGTCTGACTAGCCCACCCACCCTCACCTTTCCAGGCACCTTCCCCTGCCACCTAGCCCATTCAGGACCTCATGTCTGGATTGCTGAGCCAGGACACTGACTTGTGGCCCAAAGAAAACAAACCACCAACAACTGACTGGCTAAAAGGAGGGACTCGACTTGACCTCTGTAGGAAAGATGAAAAAATCTCCCCCATCACAGCCAATCAGGTGGGATATGAAAGATTTCTTCCCAGTTCCTAGTAAGGTGATCAGCTAAGCCCATAGCGGATCCATGGAAAGTTCCTGCACTACCGTATTGGCTAGCTGACTACCAATCAAGCAAAGGAAGGAGGGACGTCTCTTCCGTGACCCAATCAGCCTGCTCTTTGCAGCCAAGGGTTAAATGATCCAGACACCCAGTGATCAGAGGGTCAAGATGTCCCCGAAATCAACGGATGAGTGCACCCACCAGCTGAGCCCCCTACCTCCAATTCTCACTTTCCATGTCAGCTTCACCGCAAGGGGGGAGAGAAGGGAAGCACTGCCACCAAACGTCCCGTCATCCAAAGAAACCCTCCCCACCCTGTTCTGTGGAGGAAAAACACAAATCTATTTTGTTTGGGGTGACAATAGATAGAGTACAATTCCATAGTAATTCTCTAGTTTGGAAAGTGGCTAAACCTGTTCAGTACAGTTCACAAATACGGAAACAAAATGACTGAAAGCAGGAAACTTTGGATATGTTACTATAAGACCTACATCATCATCTCTTTCCAGTCAGGTACCTCTATTTTTCCCCACATAACCTTGTCATGGCCCTACAAGCAATAATACACGCATAGTTTTTGATTGTTTGTGTTGTTCGTCGCTCCAAGCTGCCAATGTGCAGGAGGGCGCGGAATATAAATATTTGTAATAAATAAATAAATAAATAAATAAATATCAGCATTACAAAAGGGCCATCTGTCTTTCAGCAGAGCAAGCACAAGTCCCTGGTATGAATGTTAGAAACAGCCTGCCGTATCTCTCCCCCCCCCTCCCCTTCCCCTCAAGGGACAAAAAGACATGATAAGGCATCAAATAAAAAGGAGCCGGAAGAAGATTCACTTCTGTCAGAACTAACTCCTACATGGATATGCCTTTGATAATAGAATTTTCTACCAATATTGCACTCTTCCCTCTTCTTGCTTTGTTCTTTCCTGCAGTGCTGTCCATGGTTGCAGTCAGCTTTTAACAAGATGTCAACAGTCCCACTCAAATGGTCGATTGAAATGCCTAGAAGAAGAAGTGTCGTTTCACACAATTCATGAACAACTGACAAGAGTGACAAATTAAAAACATAGCAATTTAATATAGAACATATGGAAGCACTTATGGCTGGCTCAGTCTGTGCTAAGTCACCAGAAGACTCCATTCACTTATGGCAAGGCAGAGTCAAAAGAAGAAAAAATTGTAATAAGACCTTAGCTCAGATCTCCTGATGCTGTGCGCTAACTGCAAATTCAGTAATAAGCAAAAGGAAAATAGATCTACTTACAACGGAAAATGGTCATGCACCTTGACAGCTGGCCATTTTCAGTAAATAGCAGGGCTGAAAGTGGTATCTTTGGAAAGCTGATTTGGATTAAGAACTATTTTTTAAATCATCCATTTGTAACATTCCAGAGAAGTACATTCAAGAAACCAACCCTCCCTTATAAATCATAGGCAATGGCATCAGTATGATATCTTGAACTTAAACACCACAACCTAAGAACAAAGAGGTTTTCCTTGAAGTCAACCGAGCTGCATCTGCCAGCACTATAGCTCTGGCTGTTTAGTGCCATGCTAGCACTTAGCACAGGCATGATCCCATTGAACTGAACAGGGATCATACCCATGTCAAGGGCTAGTGCTGGTGCTAAATAGTTGGTAGGACCACGCTGCTTGTATCAATAAAAATGGTGTATTTCATTTCAGTAAAATGCTTTTACGTCCCACTCTTCTGCATTAAAACTGAAAGCAACTCGTTGTGTGGCTAAGTATCCAAATACACATGCTACAGCAGGCCTGATTTATAGAAATGCTTTCAACAGCCCTGTATTTAGTGGTCACACTGCAGGGACACTTTACTCAAAGTGCAGTCTTGTGTCTACAGTTATTTATGGGTGTTATGAAAGTAATTTAGACCTCTAGGAAGGTAATGGAGAGCAAAAAAATGGAAATAAATATCAGGATATTTTGACCCAACTGCCCAAGTTTCAGGATCTCCCTCCCTCATGCCCCAAGTCACAGCATGGACTTAAAATCAGGAGATTAGTATTTTGCAATACAATCTGTAAATTTTAATTGCCATTTGTTTTTTGAACATTCTGGATGCAACGCAGTCACGCACACATACTGAAGGGTTTGTAGGTCCATTCCGGTAGGAGGTGCCTTTTTCTTGAATCAGAAGTTGTAAGTATCCAAATGAGCACCCACCCCCTACTCGTTTCAGAACGACTAGCAAAAGTCCCACAGTCAAAAACAAGACCAGGATTAGGCTCTAAATTAAGATTTTATCTTCCAGAAAGGGAATATGTTGTGATTGATAAAATGGTTCATGTATTAGTGGTATCACACATATAAATGATTTATAAACACAACTATGTGTTGGAGTATCTGATGCTGGAAGAGCAGGGAACAAGAAATAAAAATATGGTCTCCAGTATTGTTAACCATAGGACAGACACCCTGGCCACCTACCTAAACTTAATCTTCATTTGAAATGTTAATATGTCCTCCATCAGTTTAGTATCCTCCAAGCCTAACAACATTTCTTTTATTTAATATCATAACACCTCTGTAAGATAAGGGGATACAATTACCCCCATTTCACAGATGCTGAATGGGGGCTCTGGCCCATCCAGCCTCCACCTTCTCCTCAGTTACATAGAGCTAAAAAAACAGAGTTGTTGTTATTACTTATTCAGCTGGCGGGTCGAGTGTGAAGATTAATCAGGTACTTTATAAATGAAAAATACTAAATAATTCTCAGTGTTATTATTCCATAGCATGTGGAATGTCAATCAGCAAGTAATCCAGCCACAGCTTTGCATATATTTTGTTCCAGTTCTATGGCTAATTGCAACCAAGACAAAATAAGTCTGTCCACCGGAAAAGCATAGTATTTCACATCATTCTGAATGGCTTCAGACAGCTCAGAACTGAATTAGCTGGGGAAGAAAATCTTGATGAGCAAAGCTGCCAATCTTTCTTAGGGGCTAACCTCCACAGGACTGGTTTCTCTTCCATCTCTCATTTTCAGCTTTTGGGAGCTTGAAACCTTTAAGGCAAATGCTCCCAAAACTGATGGTTAGGACTAGAGTGGAAACAAGTGTTGGTTATTTCCTTTAAAGCCCTATACGGCCTGGGCACCGCTTAGCTGCTGGACCGCCTCACCCACCTACCCACCTCCCATGTCCTGGATTGGCCCCTGCAGTCGGCTGAGGGTGCCCGCTTGGAGGTCCCCCAGGTATCCACCTTTGAGAGGACAGAGACTAGTGCACAAGGAGGGACAACAAACAGGGCAGCACCTAGAATTGAGCTTTGAGGGAAGGATCTTTGTTATCCCTCCTTGCGCACTAGTCGCTGACTCTGTCCCACTTAGCATGCAGGGATTCCCCAGCAGCAGTGAGCGAGCAAGCGCCTGGCTCCTGATGCTAATCCAGGGGATGGGGGGCGGGGAGGAGTCCCTGCTCTTCTGTGAATTCTCTTGTGCGTTAGGGTGCCAAGGACAAATTCTTCCCCTTTGCTGGGATGGCTCTCTGCCTCATTGTAGCTGCTCTGCACCGCCATTTCTCTCTATGGGGTGATCACAAATGGAAGAGGGAGGATCTGTCCATCCTTCTAACAGAGACAGCACTGAACAACCAACCCTGCCCCAGCTGAATGGACCCCCCAGAGCAGGCTGCCCCCTGCCTGCTGCCCCCCTCCCAGACTGTAGATCCAACCTGCATGGAGTGTCATTTTGTTAGAAAATTCCCCCATTGCCTCTTTCTAGGCTTGGTACGCTCCCATTTGTGAGAATGGGAGGAGCCACTCTAAGGAGAACAGAAGGTTGCTGCATTGTAAACAAGGTTCTTCGAGATGGCTCACAACATTCTCACAAGCACCCACCCCTCCACCCCCGCATGGAATTTTCTCCCTAATTGCTTAGGTTTGGAAGGAACTGTGTTGGGTTTAGGTACCTTATATAGGGTGGGGGCATGTGGACATCACGTGGGTTTTTTTAAGCTAGTGAGCTTGGTATATGCCAGTAAGAGAAGGGCACGCAAGTGAGAATGGAAGGATCCCCTCAAAGAAGAACTTTGTTTACAAGGCAGCAACTTCCCCCGCGCCATGGTGGTTACGCCCCTGGCTGCAATGCTGCAAGAATCACAAAGCTGCCACACTTAAGGGAAAGGGGAAACTCTGGCAAACCTGCCACTTGCGCGTGAAATCTACAGTGGCGAAAATACCACGGCAGCAACCGTGGAAAGCCGCAAGTGCAAGGCGTGAAAATTGCTCCCTTCCTAACTGTGCTGCTTGGTGCAGAAGATCACTTTCTGCTGGTAAATGCTATCACAGCAGTATGTCATTTCAGCCCTAGTTTAAACAGAATTATCTCCCCTGCTACCTTATTAGCCATTTTCCAAAACTTGCCCCAGAAAACGTATACCTTACCGCAATCCCACCAACAGTGTCGATAGTCCCCTTTCTCCCTGCATCCTCTCCAACATAGGCCCTTCTCCTTGGGGACACCGTATTTTAGTCTTGAAGGGGTAAGATAGAATCTTGTGACTAGCTTGATCTGAGTTTCCTTGACCTCTAACGAGGTTGCACATTTATTCATATGTTGCCAGTTCTTTTTTTCTTCTTTTTCTCCCAGTTCTATCTTTAAATCCTTACTCCATTTCCCTATATACGCTATGGATTTATCATATATCAAGTTCTTAAGTTCTTTGTAAATCTTGCCCAGTCTTCCTGCCGACTTGCTATGGTTGAACATTAGTTTTTCAAATGTATATGGTTCTCTACTAAAGCTGTCTTTATTTTGCGGGCAAGTCCCTAGATGCCTCAACTGCAAATATTGAAAAGAGTCTATTTTCTCTTGTAATATCTCCTCCATCTTCTGATGGGCCAGAAATCTTCCCATCGAGAACAGCTGCTGCATTCTGGAGAAGCCCCTTTCTCTTAGCGTATTTCTTAAGGTAGGGGCTAACTTCTGCTCATGAGCTTGCATTGAATCTATGGCTGTGTCAGTGGGAGGGGGTAGGAAGGGAAGGAAACACAAGGGTAAGGGTGCCCACACGCTCCGAGGGGGCTCAAATAGCTCTGTTTCGACACTCGAGGCTCCCAGTTGCCCGTCAGGATAGTACGTGGGCCGCTCAGTATGCTTTCGCACCAAGAGCTTCGGCCCCTATCATCATAGGGCACAGAGCAATTCAAAGGGAAAAGGCTCACGCATGCATCCCATTCAAAAGCCACAAGGGGGAGCACTGGTGGGGTGGAGATGAAGGGAGCAAGGTTAAGGAACCCTGGGAAGGAGGGAAATGGAACCGGGACTCTCACACTGAGGGGGAAAGGGATAGGGAAATTGACCCAGGAGGGGAGAGGGGCAGAAACACCCTGGCCCGCAGGCCCTCGCACCCGTTCTTGCTTACCAGGGACAAAAGGGGTGAGGGTCCTATCAGCACACAATTGCTCAGGGCTATACACAATCAACAAGGGGGTATACAGGAAGACACAGTACAGGGAGAGGGGGATACAAACGGAAACACGAAAGGCAAGGCAATAGCAACACACGCAAAGGCAAGTACTTAGCTTTCAGGCAAGGGGCCAGTCTCCACAGACACACAAGCTCTGTTCACTGGCACAGAGCTCAGCAAACTGCCAGCTTATGAAGGTCTAGCCCCGCCCCCTGCACGCGCCTGCAGGCGCTCAGATCGACGAGGAGGGGGCGTGGTCTCATTGCGTGCTCCACAGGCCCCTGCCGAGGTGCGGCTTGCAAAGGGGGTGGAGCCACAGGCGGCGTCGGAGCGATGCTTGGCTGTAGCTGGGGCTGCGGCCCCAGCAGGATGGGGTTTCCTTGCCGTGGAGTGCGTCGGGGTGCGGGGAGGCGAACCCGACTGCTGACAGGCTGTATAAGGAGAGGTTCCCCCTGCTATGCCCATTTTCTTTTGCATTTTTGCCCAGATTTTACTGAGGGTGCCCGCAAAGGGATGTTCCCTTCTGTGTTAATTTCCCATAGAGCCTTGATCTACTATTAGGTCTTTTAGGGATTTTACCTGGAATATTTTTCCCTCTAAAATTACCCATTCAGGAGCCTTTGACTCCTGATACCAGTCAGGCAAAGCATTTAGGGATGCCGCCATATGGTAGAGTTTTAGATCTGGTAGATTGATTCCCCAGCTCTCTTGGGGGCGCATTAATGCTGATTTGTTTATTCTTGGCTTTTTCCTGTTCCATACTATATCTTTCATAAGCGAGTCATTTAGCCTGTAAAAGGAGTTTGGGATGTGAATAGGCAAGACCATAAATCTATACAGTATTTTTGGTAATACGATCATCTTATACAGATTGATCTTCCCCAGCCATGACACCATTCATTTTTTCCAGGATTTGACCTCCTCCTTTAACTTCCGCATGAATGGGATAAAGTTGGTTGAGTATAATTCTTTTAATTTTTTTGTAATTGTAACTCCCAAATATTTTATTCCTGATTCTGCTCTAGGGAATGGGGACATCTGTTTTAACTGTTCTTCTTGTTCTTTGTTCTGACCAAAAGTCAGAGCAAAGTATTTCTCTTTATTGATAGTATAGCCTGAAATCTCGCCAAACTGATGTATTACCTTTAGATGTTCTGGCAGGGAGTCTTTAGGTTTGGCTATATATAAGAGTAGGTCATCTGCATATAATAATAGTTTGTTCATATGTTTCCCTATTTGTACCCTGGCTATTTTTTTATTTTGCCTTATAGCACTTGCTAATACTTCCAAAATCAGATTGAAGAGCAGGGGTGACAGCGGGCATCCCTGTCTACTCCCCCTTTGTATCAGAACAGGCTCAGAGATGTTACCATTTATCACTAGTCTTGACTGCGGTTTTTTATAAATTGCCTTTAGCCAGTTCAAAAAGTTTCCCTCAAAGCCCATTTTTTCTAAAACCATAAACAAACAATCCGGTTCCACAAAATCGAAAGCCTTCTCTGCATCTGCTGAGATGATCATAGCCGGAGTTTTTTGTTTCTGTAATGCGTATATTATATTAATAGTTTCCCTAATGTTATCTTTTCCTTGTCTGCCTGGAATAAATCCTGACTGGTTTTTATGGACTATCTCACCAATTATCGCTCTTAATCTTATGGCAAGTATTTTGGAGAATAATTTAAAATCCGTATTCAGTAAGGAAATGAGCCGGTAGCTACCACATTGGTCTGGCTGTCTCCCTGGCTTGTGTATTAATGTAATTAGAGCCTTTTAAAAGTCCTGTGGCATCATATTTTCCTTTAGAATATTGTTGAATACTTCTGGGAGTGGAGGTACCAGCGTTGCTGAAAAAGCTTTATAGAATTCATTGGGGAAACTGTCCGGTACCCCTGCCTTATTGTTTTTTGAATATGATATCACTTCTTGTACCTCTTGTTCTGAAATTGGTGTATTTAGAAAGGCACCTTGAGCTTCGCTTACTTTAGGCAATTGGATGCTCTTTAAAAAAGAGGAAGTTTTTGCCCTCTCTGGCTTGTGGGAGCAGTATATCTCCTTATAGAATTCCATAAAGGACTCCTGAATATGGGAGCTGTCTGTGCCCCTCTTACCCTCCCTGTTTTGAATCACCAATATGTATGATTTCCTTTCTTTGCTTTTTACCAGCCTTGCTAGAGTTTTACCAGCTTTGTTATTTGTCTCATAAAAATGAAACCTAACTTTTTGAAGTTGTTTTTTCTCTCTAATTCTATAACATTCATGATTTTCCTGTTCTTAAATGTCTCTTGTTTTAGATGTGTGGAGGGTGCTATTTTATTTTGTGCTTCTAGTTTTTTTTAACTTTGCATATGTTTCCTTCACTTTCTTCTTCCTTTCTTTCAATATTTTTGCTTGTAGAGCAATTATTTTCCCCCTTATGACCACTTTTGCAGCCTCCCAGAGGATTGCTGGCAATTTAACTGAATTGGTATTAAACTCAAAGTACTCTACTAATTCTTCCTGAATATATTTTTTGTTTTCTCTGTTATTGGTAATATTTCTATTCATCTGTCAGCTACTGCTACTTCCTTCCCCCCCTCCTATATCCCAAAAGGTGGTTAGCACCGCATTATGATCAGATAAGACTACTGAGATAATAAGGCATTTTTGACATCTATAACTTCAGTCTTGTCTATTAACACATAGTCTATATGTGTGTAATTGTTGTGTTTTGCTGAATAGAAGGTTTAATCCCTCTCTATCGCGTTCATTTGTCTCCATAAGTCAGTCCACACATATGATTCTATTAGTTTTGCTATTTTTTTCTGTTCTCCTCTGGGTTCTCCTTGCCTTGAATAGTCAAGCTGCGTCAGGGTGACATTAAAGTCACCCTGAATGATAACCCAGCCTTTTGCATTTTCTACCACCTTCTTGAGATATGCTTCAAAGTATGTAAGCCCTCCTTCGTTGGGGGCATATAACTTAACTAGTGTCACCAATTTACACACCAGACTCCCTATAATACAAAGAAACCTGCCCTCTTTATCCTTAATGATTTTTCTGCCTTGAAGCATTTTCTCCTACTGAACCCAATTATAACTCCTGCTTACTTTTTTTTTTTTGCACAGAAGAAATATAATTCTCCCATTTTGGCATTGGCAAATCTATTAACATCTTTTTTCAACAGATGCGTCTCCTGAAGGAAAAAAATTCCTGCCCCTTGCTCCTCTATTAGGTTCCTGACTCTCCTTTTTTGCGGGGAGTTCAGCCCTCTTATATTTATTGTTATAGTCTTAACCTCTTCCATCTGTGGTCTTAAATTTGCTTGTTCCCTTGTATTTGTCACCGTCATCTTCCTCCCTCCTAGGTAAATGATTTTCCCCCAAGAATTTACTTGAACTGTTCATGAGCTGCTGACCTGCTAGTGTACACTTGATGCAGTTATGCTGTACCACTGAAGATATTTTCTTCCCTTGCTTCTTCTTCCACTGTTCATGACAACACTTAAACCAACAATTTCCCAACTTGAATCCCTCCCCCTCCCCCCTCTGCACCTTCCCCCTCCTTCCAGTCTTAGCTAAACACCTTACTGCTTGCCCAGATTCCCTTCCTCTACCCATCCTCAGAGGATCTACTGGGACTCCGCTATGCCTGATTGTAGGGCACACCCTTGTGCCCCCCAGTGCCCCCCCAGTTCCATTTCATATCATTTTACATTCCCTCCTTACCTATGTAAGGACTTTCAAGCCAGCTACTAACATCATTTCATTACTAACCCTCCATATAAACCAAATATGAGATCTATCCCAACTTAAACACAGTCTTATGCCACCCCCCCACCCCCTTATACATCAACGTGCTCCTCTTCACCTTTTACCACCACTCAGACTTGCAGAGGGGTCTTTCCCAGCCAGTCACACTGCTCAGAGTAACTCTGTCTGCCCCCTTGGTACAGCAGGGAGAGATACCAAAAATGCTTCCAGATCTTCTGTGCTATCGAATATCTTCCTGCTCCCTCTGGATGTAATCATCATTCTTGCTGGGAAAATTAGCTGTGGCTTCAAATTTTTTTCAATTAAGGTCCCAAAGTATTTATTCCATTTCATTCTTCTCTTGATGGTTTCTGCTGTGTAGTCTGGAAAGCTCTTCACAGCCTGCTGTTGGTATGTTAGTTTTCTTTTAAGTCTAGCCTTTTAAAAAATTTCTTCTTTCATTTGATACCTTGCAAATGTAACTATAATGGGGCATGGGAGGTCACTTTCTTTCTGTCTTGGGCGCCCAGTTCTATGAGCCCTGTCAATTTTAGCATTATGAAAGCTTCTCTCTTCTGGGAAGTTTTCTTTTAGCATTCCCCAGATCAATTCATTAATCACCTCTGCCCCGGCTGACTCCTTAATCCCATTAATGCGTAGGTTACCTCTGCGGGATCGATTCTCCAGGTCCTCGCATTACTTTGAAGGTAGTCTGTATCACTTTTCAGCTTATCAAGCTGTTCAGTTGCTATGCTGGACTGATCTTCCAGGGAGGAGATTCTGCTTTCCGCCACCTCAATCCTCCTTGCCACCTGCTCCAGCTTTTTATTCCCCATATCAATTGAGAGCTTGATTTTCTTCATCTCTGTCTTTAGCTCTTTTTTCATTTCGATCAGCAGCCTTTGCAGGAATCTCTGTTCTTCTTTCTCCCTGTCTGATTCAGAAGAGGCCTGCTCCCCCTCCGTTTCGCGCCCTGCTGCTGCCATTTTCCTGCCGCTTCCCTCACTCTCCGTGTCTCTGGGCCCTGTGGGGTTTTTTTGTTTTTTTTACAGAAGTGCTCTAGTGCATTGGTTTGAGAAATCCTCTGCTTGGGCTTGTTTCTGCCCATCATTACAGTGTAGTCTCGGGGGGTTTTCTTACTTTGAACTGGTCTGCTGGCTTGAATTCAGAGCTGGAGGTGCGGAGCTCAGATGGGACTCAGCTACTCGCGCTGACGCATGAGCAGATCCCCCCTATTTTATATTTGTTTTAACATATGTTGTTCGCCACCCCAAGCTGCCAGTAGGCAGGAAGGGGTGGGCTACAAATCTTAATAAATAAATAAATAAATAAATAAATAAATACTATCCAATATCTGGCTGGATGACACAATATATGCAAACCAGTTAGCATCCAGCAGATATCCTGGACATATAAGCTGCCCCAAGCTGCCAGAGGGTAAACAATTATAAAATAAAATTTTAAAAATAAATTTTAACTTACTGCATTACCGCTTGCCCATACTTCATTTTTTTTAAAAAAAAAATCCATGTTTCCTTCCCTCCTAACTTGGTTAAATTATTCTACAAATGCTAATATAATTCAGTAAATGGCAGTATCTGATATGGCATTTAATCTCCACAGTAACATAGGGTGTTTTCAGATGTTACAAGATCACACTCAACCACAGTGAACCACGCTCAATCCTGCGGTGGGGCCAAAGAGCCCTGAACGTCTGTTCGGCGTGCGCCAGATGTTCATCACGCTCAATACCCACATGGGGTCAATTTCAACCACGCTTCCCGGGCTCCCCAGGGGAATATCCCAGGAAGCGTGGTCAAAGAGATCCCCACCGGGAAACAACAAAAAGTAACGTCTGGACACCAATCCTCGGGCGGAATCAAAGGAAACAAGCCCCAGCCATGGACAATGCATGCAGCATTGCTGCAAGGCAAACAGCAACAACACAGCCATGAGAGGGAGATTTAAAGGGAAATCTGCAGCAGGCAAGCGTGGTGGGATGGAGCGAGAAGGGAGGTGGAAGAGGATGGTGGGCGACAGAGCGACGGTGGCGGAGGAGGAGGCAGGGGCAGCGATGGAGGTGGAGGGAGCACAGGCAGAGGAGGGGGACACGGGGGATGTGCTGACCATGCAGGTGGGCCAGGGACAACACCCACAGCAGCAGGCGGGATGCGACGCCCCGGGAACAGCAGCCAGAATGGCGCCGGAGGAGGCACCCAGGAAACGGGTAAGGGCAGCACAGGGGAGGGGAACAGGGGGCACGGGGGCTCCCCGGGGGGGCAGGGCATGCCCGGGTGACCGGGAGG